>JAKEEE010000197.1:0-164937 GCA_021498325.1 Bactrocera minax
AGCAAGTACATCCAGATACCGGTATTTCATCAAAAGCCATGAGTATCATGAACAGTTTTGTAAATGATATATTTGAGCGTATCGCTGCTGAAGCATCGCGTTTAGCTCACTACAATAAACGTTCAACTATCACTAGTCGCGAAATCCAAACTGCTGTACGTCTACTTTTACCGGGTGAATTAGCCAAACATGCTGTGAGTGAAGGTACCAAAGCTGTCACTAAATACACAAGTTCCAAGTAATTTACAATATCCAAATGATTTTATAAAGAATAGCAAAAAGGCCCTTTTCAGGGCCACAACATATAAATCAACAAAGAGATATGAATTGTAAAATTATATATGAAATTGGAATAAGAGTTGCGCATGGTAACATAATATAATTGGTTGTAGCACGCAAAATGTATTTGTGAAATTAAAATTAATCAGTTTAGTTTTGTGTTTTTTGCGTTTTGCGTTTTTGTTAAGAATCAATTTTTGATCGATATGTGAAGACTTTTTGTAGCCCTGAAAAGGGCTTATTTTATTTCTAATTCGACATAAGTTCTATTTTTTAGTTGGCGCTTTCTTGGTGAGTGCTTTTTTATTAAGCGCCGCCGCTTTTTTGGTTTTCACACTAGGCGTTTTTGCTTTTAATGCTTTTGGTTTATTTGGAGTCGATTTAGCTTTAGCTGGTTTGACTTTAACTGATCCAGTCTTTTTGGCATCTTTTGCTTTAGCCTTTTCACTTTTCTTCTTTTCCGCTGTTTTCTTGCTGGCAACAGTTTTCTTCACTTTTTTCTCGCCACTTGCTTTCTTACCGCCAACCGCTACCTTCTTCTTAGATGCCACACCGTCTGCCGATTTCTTATTGGGCTTCTTTTCGATAGATTTCACTGCCTTTGTCTTCGATTTGCCTTCACCAGATTTACTTGACTTATTGGCTGCCACCGATAGTTTAAACGAACCGGATGCACCTTTCCCTTTCGTTTGAATCAATTTACCATTAGTAACAGCTGACTTTAAATAGCGCTTGATGAATGGTGCTAATTTTTGAGCATCACATTTGTATGTAGCACTAATGTATTTTTTAATTGCCAAAAGTGATGAGCCACCACGTTCTTTTAAATTCTTAATGGATGCATCGACCATTTGTTGAGTCGGTGGATGAGCAGGAGTAACTGAAGGCTTTTTTACCTTAACTGTCTTAACTGTCTTAACAGCCTTAACAGCCTTAACTGTCTTTTTAGCTGCAACTTTTTTATCAGAAATAGCTGAAATAGCAGAAGAACCGGCTACTGGAGAGCTGACATTCGCAACAGCAATTGTTTCAGACATTTTCACTTATATTTTCACTTATATTTTCACTTACTTTCTTGTATATATTTTGTATTTTGTATTTTGTATACACACTTTAAGCGCTAATTAATATATGAAATACCTTCAAATTGCTATACCTTCTTAAATTGAGAAGCGAGGTGAAAAGATGAGTAACAAATTTGAACGATCCAGTACAATTGAACATGTCCAAAAGACAAACTTTTAAGTTTATTTAATTTATTAAAAATCAGATATTTAATTTAACAAAACATTTTATATGCAGTTCGATAGTCTAAATGTATTGCTTCAATATTAAAACACTCTTATTTCATTACGGTATATATTTCTCATTTAAAATGAGATTTACTCCAAACTTTGCTCTCTAAAAGTCCAAATTTCACTCTTTAAATTTAATTTTCTCAATTATTTTCAAATCAAACCTTTAAAATCTTTTATAAATTAAAAGTAATTCATATTAGTAATGATCCAAATAAGTAATAACACGTTTTCGTTAAGAAATATACATAAATAAAAAATAAAGATATATCTTGAGGTTATCGTTAGGGCCTTTCTGCCGTTATTCATTAACTATTAACACTATATATATATGTACATACATGATAAACTCATATTTTCAATTTAAATCGAAAATTATAATGGAATGAAAACAAAAAGCGGTTTTATGAGGTAAATTCACAACTTGCAAATCTTTTATTTTGTATAAATTTCTACTCAAATGTATATTAATTATAATTACATACATACGTACAAACATACATATGTATATAATGTAGATAATATAGTTTTCATATACCAAAATCTACAACAAACAATATTCCGTTATTTTGAAACCTATTTTCTCATAAATAATATGAATGAAGTGTATGCGCGTATTTTAAAATTTAATAAATATTATTAAATTGGTGAATTAAGAAATTTGATCAAAACATGTGTATATAAATATTTATTATATCATCATATCGGTAATTCAATCTTTGTTTAATAAATATCGTGGTCCTGAAAAGGACCGTTTTGTTTGTTTTGTATGTATGATAGTACAAATTATTTAGCCGCCGAATCCATACAAAGTACGTCCTTGTCTCTTCAAAGCGTATACAACATCCATTGCTGTAACTGTCTTCCTTTTAGCGTGTTCAGTATAGGTGACTGCATCACGGATAACATTCTCTAAAAATACTTTTAAAACACCACGAGTTTCTTCATATATCAAGCCAGATATACGTTTCACACCTCCACGACGAGCTAAACGTCGAATGGCTGGCTTAGTAATTCCCTGAATGTTGTCACGTAAAACTTTACGATGACGCTTAGCTCCACCTTTACCCAAGCCTTTTCCACCTTTGCCACGACCAGTCATTATTTATTCTTTATTTTTCTCTTACACTTTATCTCTTTAGCACTTTAGCACTACAATTTTGGAGCACTGCACACTATAAAAATTTCCGAAGAACTGAGCGTTAGCACTTGTATTTATACCAAAATCTACAACAAACAATATGCCTTACATATATACACAAACTTTCATCTCTTTCTAACACATGAACACTGCTTATAATCTTCTACCCTAATATTATGAACTTGTGAAACAAAACTGTGAATTTTGTTACTTAAGCACACATGAGTTGGTGCTTAGTTTATTGTGAAGTGCTCTAATATTAATACTGTGAAAATTTTAATAGTGAATAATAGTAAAGAATAGTGAAAAAAATGGCTCGTACAAAACAAACAGCCCGTAAGTCGACTGGCGGTAAAGCACCTCGTAAACAATTGGCAACGAAAGCAGCTCGTAAAAGTGCTCCGGCAACAGGTGGTGTTAAGAAACCTCATCGTTATCGTCCAGGTACAGTGGCATTACGTGAAATTCGTCGATACCAAAAAAGTACTGAATTATTAATCCGCAAATTGCCATTCCAACGATTAGTTCGAGAAATTGCTCAAGATTTCAAAACGGATCTTCGTTTCCAGAGTTCTGCTGTTATGGCTCTACAAGAAGCAAGTGAAGCATATTTGGTTGGTCTATTTGAGGATACAAATTTGTGTGCCATTCACGCAAAGCGTGTCACAATTATGCCAAAAGATATTCAATTGGCCAGACGTATTCGTGGAGAACGTGCTTAATTGAATTACATGACAATGAAATAAATAACCAAACGGTCCTTTTCAGGACCACAATTTCTTAATCAATATGATCAAAACTTCACTTCAAATATATTTATTATACATAAACGTAAATATACGTGTACGCATTATATGTCTACCTACTCTACTGTGCTGGCTGTGTATGCTGTACAAACACATTCATACGTATGGAACCGGTTCTGTATTACGAATCAAGTTTCAAATTCAATTACAAACACACATATACACATATATACATATACACATATATATACACATATATTATAAGGTATCAAAATATTTGCCGACTGTTCATTTTTTATCTTATTTGACATTAATCTCTTTGAGCGTAAATTTTGTCGTCCTGAAAAGGACGGTTTTGTTCTTATTTTTTTCACATATTTTAGTGTTAATAATACGAATTGTCGAGATAGAAATGGAATATGCTTATGGTTATGCTTTTTTCTCAGTCTTCTTTGGCAAAAGTACAGCTTGAATGTTGGGCAAAACACCACCTTGAGCGATGGTCACTCCAGATAATAATTTATTTAATTCCTCGTCGTTGCGGATGGCCAATTGTAAATGACGTGGAATAATTCTCGTCTTTTTATTATCACGGGCAGCATTGCCAGCCAATTCTAGAACTTCAGCTGCCAAATATTCCATAACAGCAGCTAAATATACTGGAGCACCGGCACCAACTCGTTCAGCATAATTGCCTTTGCGCAACAAACGATGTATACGACCGACGGGAAATTGAAGACCAGCACGATTTGAACGCGACTTCGCTTTTCCCTTCACTTTACCACCTTTACCGCGACCAGACATTTTTTTGTATATATATATATATATATACTCTTTTATGCTAACTTAAAATACACACTGCAATTCTCACTATTCACTCTATATGAACTCTGATAACACTGCTAACACTGACTGCACTACTCACTACACAATCACTACTTATATACAATTTCTTCTCATTGATTGCAGCATTTATTCGGCTCAAAAACGATTCAGTCCCGAATACTCGACCGCCCGAAAAAGGTGTTGCTAAAAGTGTACTTAGGAATTGATAGTTGCCATTATAATGGGAGCATTCAAATACATGTTAGTACATGTGTGAACATAAATAGTGAAAAAGTGAATTGAAAAATTGAAAAAGTGAAAAAGTGAAAAAAAGATATGCCTCCTAAAACTAGTGGAAAAGCAGCGAAGAAGGCTGGCAAGGCCCAAAAGAATATCACTAAAAATGACAAGAAGAAGAAGCGGAAGAGGAAGGAAAGCTACGCGATTTACATTTATAAAGTGTTGAAGCAAGTACATCCAGATACCGGTATTTCATCAAAAGCCATGAGTATCATGAACAGTTTTGTAAATGATATATTTGAGCGTATCGCTGCTGAAGCATCGCGTTTAGCTCACTACAATAAACGTTCAACTATCACTAGTCGCGAAATCCAAACTGCTGTACGTCTACTTTTACCGGGTGAATTAGCCAAACATGCTGTGAGTGAAGGTACCAAAGCTGTCACTAAATACACAAGTTCCAAGTAATTTACAATATCCAAATGATTTTATAAAGAATAGCAAAAAGGCCCTTTTCAGGGCCACAACATATAAATCAACAAAGAGATATGAATTGTAAAATTATATATGAAATTGGAATAAGAGTTGCGCATGGTAACATAATATAATTGGTTGTAGCACGCAAAATGTATTTGTGAAATTAAAATTAATCAGTTTAGTTTTGTGTTTTTTGCGTTTTGCGTTTTTGTTAAGAATCAATTTTTGATCGATATGTGAAGACTTTTTGTAGCCCTGAAAAGGGCTTATTTTATTTCTAATTCGACATAAGTTCTATTTTTTAGTTGGCGCTTTCTTGGTGAGTGCTTTTTTATTAAGCGCCGCCGCTTTTTTGGTTTTCACACTAGGCGTTTTTGCTTTTAATGCTTTTGGTTTATTTGGAGTCGATTTAGCTTTAGCTGGTTTGACTTTAACTGATCCAGTCTTTTTGGCATCTTTTGCTTTAGCCTTTTCACTTTTCTTCTTTTCCGCTGTTTTCTTGCTGGCAACAGTTTTCTTCACTTTTTTCTCGCCACTTGCTTTCTTACCGCCAACCGCTACCTTCTTCTTAGATGCCACACCGTCTGCCGATTTCTTATTGGGCTTCTTTTCGATAGATTTCACTGCCTTTGTCTTCGATTTGCCTTCACCAGATTTACTTGACTTATTGGCTGCCACCGATAGTTTAAACGAACCGGATGCACCTTTCCCTTTCGTTTGAATCAATTTACCATTAGTAACAGCTGACTTTAAATAGCGCTTGATGAATGGTGCTAATTTTTGAGCATCACATTTGTATGTAGCACTAATGTATTTTTTAATTGCCAAAAGTGATGAGCCACCACGTTCTTTTAAATTCTTAATGGATGCATCGACCATTTGTTGAGTCGGTGGATGAGCAGGAGTAACTGAAGGCTTTTTTACCTTAACTGTCTTAACTGTCTTAACAGCCTTAACTGTCTTTTTAGCTGCAACTTTTTTATCAGAAATAGCTGAAATAGCAGAAGAACCGGCTACTGGAGAGCTGACATTCGCAACAGCAATTGTTTCAGACATTTTCACTTATATTTTCACTTACTTTCTTGTATATATTTTGTATTTTGTATTTTGTATACACACTTTAAGCGCTAATTAATATATGAAATACCTTCAAATTGCTATACCTTCTTAAATTGAGAAGCGAGGTGAAAAGATGAGTAACAAATTTGAACGATCCAGTACAATTGAACATGTCCAAAAGACAAACTTTTAAGTTTATTTAATTTATTAAAAATCAGATATTTAATTTAACAAAACATTTTATATGCAGTTCGATAGTCTAAATGTATTGCTTCAATATTAAAACACTCTTATTTCATTACGGTATATATTTCTCATTTAAAATGAGATTTACTCCAAACTTTGCTCTCTAAAAGTCCAAATTTCACTCTTTAAATTTAATTTTCTCAATTATTTTCAAATCAAACCTTTAAAATCTTTTATAAATTAAAAGTAATTCATATTAGTAATGATCCAAATAAGTAATAACACGTTTTCGTTAAGAAATATACATAAATAAAAAATAAAGATATATCTTGAGGTTATCGTTAGGGCCTTTCTGCCGTTATTCATTAACTATTAACACTATATATATATGTACATACATGATAAACTCATATTTTCAATTTAAATCGAAAATTATAATGGAATGAAAACAAAAAGCGGTTTTATGAGGTAAATTCACAACTTGCAAATCTTTTATTTTGTATAAATTTCTACTCAAATGTATATTAATTATAATTACATACATACGTACAAACATACATATGTATATAATGTAGATAATATAGTTTTCATATACCAAAATCTACAACAAACAATATTCCGTTATTTTGAAACCTATTTTCTCATAAATAATATGAATGAAGTGTATGCGCGTATTTTAAAATTTAATAAATATTATTAAATTGGTGAATTAAGAAATTTGATCAAAACATGTGTATATAAATATTTATTATATCATCATATCGGTAATTCAATCTTTGTTTAATAAATATCGTGGTCCTGAAAAGGACCGTTTTGTTTGTTTTGTATGTATGATAGTACAAATTATTTAGCCGCCGAATCCATACAAAGTACGTCCTTGTCTCTTCAAAGCGTATACAACATCCATTGCTGTAACTGTCTTCCTTTTAGCGTGTTCAGTATAGGTGACTGCATCACGGATAACATTCTCTAAAAATACTTTTAAAACACCACGAGTTTCTTCATATATCAAGCCAGATATACGTTTCACACCTCCACGACGAGCTAAACGTCGAATGGCTGGCTTAGTAATTCCCTGAATGTTGTCACGTAAAACTTTACGATGACGCTTAGCTCCACCTTTACCCAAGCCTTTTCCACCTTTGCCACGACCAGTCATTATTTATTCTTTATTTTTCTCTTACACTTTATCTCTTTAGCACTTTAGCACTACAATTTTGGAGCACTGCACACTATAAAAATTTCCGCAGAACTGAGCGTTAGCACTTGTATTTATACCAAAATCTACAACAAACAATATGCCTTACATATATACACAAACTTTCATCTCTTTCTAACACATGAACACTGCTTATAATCTTCTACCCTAATATTATGAACTTGTGAAACAAAACTGTGAATTTTGTTACTTAAGCACACATGAGTTGGTGCTTAGTTTATTGTGAAGTGCTCTAATATTAATACTGTGAAAATTTTAATAGTGAATAATAGTAAAGAATAGTAAAGAATAGTGAAAAAAATGGCTCGTACAAAACAAACAGCCCGTAAGTCGACTGGCGGTAAAGCACCTCGTAAACAATTGGCAACGAAAGCAGCTCGTAAAAGTGCTCCGGCAACAGGTGGTGTTAAGAAACCTCATCGTTATCGTCCAGGTACAGTGGCATTACGTGAAATTCGTCGATACCAAAAAAGTACTGAATTATTAATCCGCAAATTGCCATTCCAACGATTAGTTCGAGAAATTGCTCAAGATTTCAAAACGGATCTTCGTTTCCAGAGTTCTGCTGTTATGGCTCTACAAGAAGCAAGTGAAGCATATTTGGTTGGTCTATTTGAGGATACAAATTTGTGTGCCATTCACGCAAAGCGTGTCACAATTATGCCAAAAGATATTCAATTGGCCAGACGTATTCGTGGAGAACGTGCTTAATTGAATTACATGACAATGAAATAAATAACCAAACGGTCCTTTTCAGGACCACAATTTCTTAATCAATATGATCAAAACTTCACTTCAAATATATTTATTATACATAAACGTAAATATACGTGTACGCATTATATGTCTACCTACTCTACTGTGCTGGCTGTGTATGCTGTACAAACACATTCATACGTATGGAACCGGTTCTGTATTACGAATCAAGTTTCAAATTCAATTACAAACACACATATACACATATATACATATATTATAAGGTATCAAAATATTTGCCGACTGTTCATTTTTTATCTTATTTGACATTAATCTCTTTGAGCGTAAATTTTGTCGTCCTGAAAAGGACGGTTTTGTTCTTATTTTTTTCACATATTTTAGTGTTAATAATACGAATTGTCGAGATAGAAATGGAATATGCTTATGGTTATGCTTTTTTCTCAGTCTTCTTTGGCAAAAGTACAGCTTGAATGTTGGGCAAAACACCACCTTGAGCGATGGTCACTCCAGATAATAATTTATTTAATTCCTCGTCGTTGCGGATGGCCAATTGTAAATGACGTGGAATAATTCTCGTCTTTTTATTATCACGGGCAGCATTGCCAGCCAATTCTAGAACTTCAGCTGCCAAATATTCCATAACAGCAGCTAAATATACTGGAGCACCGGCACCAACTCGTTCAGCATAATTGCCTTTGCGCAACAAACGATGTATACGACCGACGGGAAATTGAAGACCAGCACGATTTGAACGCGACTTCGCTTTTCCCTTCACTTTACCACCTTTACCGCGACCAGACATTTTTTTTATATATATATATATACACTCTTTTATGCTAACTTAAAATACACACTGCAATTCTCACTATTCACTCTATATGAACTCTGATAACACTGCTAACACTGACTGCACTACACACTACTCACTACACAATCACTACTTATATACAATTTCTTCTCATTGATTGCAGCATTTATTCGGCTCAAAAACGATTCAGTCCCGAATACTCGACCGCCCGAAAAAGGTGTTGCTAAAAGTGTACTTAGGAATTGATAGTTGCCATTATAATGGGAGCATTCAAATACATGTTAGTACATGTGTGAACATAAATAGTGAAAAAGTGAATTGAAAAATTGAAAAAGTGAAAAAGTGAAAAAAAGATATGCCTCCTAAAACTAGTGGAAAAGCAGCGAAGAAGGCTGGCAAGGCCCAAAAGAATATCACTAAAAATGACAAGAAGAAGAAGCGGAAGAGGAAGGAAAGCTACGCGATTTACATTTATAAAGTGTTGAAGCAAGTACATCCAGATACCGGTATTTCATCAAAAGCCATGAGTATCATGAACAGTTTTGTAAATGATATATTTGAGCGTATCGCTGCTGAAGCATCGCGTTTAGCTCACTACAATAAACGTTCAACTATCACTAGTCGCGAAATCCAAACTGCTGTACGTCTACTTTTACCGGGTGAATTAGCCAAACATGCTGTGAGTGAAGGTACCAAAGCTGTCACTAAATACACAAGTTCCAAGTAATTTACAATATCCAAATGATTTTATAAAGAATAGCAAAAAGGCCCTTTTCAGGGCCACAACATATAAATCAACAAAGAGATATGAATTGTAAAATTATATATGAAATTGGAATAAGAGTTGCGCATGGTAACATAATATAATTGGTTGTAGCACGCAAAATGTATTTGTGAAATTAAAATTAATCAGTTTAGTTTTGTGTTTTTTGCGTTTTGCGTTTTTGTTAAGAATCAATTTTTGATCGATATGTGAAGACTTTTTGTAGCCCTGAAAAGGGCTTATTTTATTTCTAATTCGACATAAGTTCTATTTTTTAGTTGGCGCTTTCTTGGTGAGTGCTTTTTTATTAAGCGCCGCCGCTTTTTTGGTTTTCACACTAGGCGTTTTTGCTTTTAATGCTTTTGGTTTATTTGGAGTCGATTTAGCTTTAGCTGGTTTGACTTTAACTGATCCAGTCTTTTTGGCATCTTTTGCTTTAGCCTTTTCACTTTTCTTCTTTTCCGCTGTTTTCTTGCTGGCAACAGTTTTCTTCACTTTTTTCTCGCCACTTGCTTTCTTACCGCCAACCGCTACCTTCTTCTTAGATGCCACACCGTCTGCCGATTTCTTATTGGGCTTCTTTTCGATAGATTTCACTGCCTTTGTCTTCGATTTGCCTTCACCAGATTTACTTGACTTATTGGCTGCCACCGATAGTTTAAACGAACCGGATGCACCTTTCCCTTTCGTTTGAATCAATTTACCATTAGTAACAGCTGACTTTAAATAGCGCTTGATGAATGGTGCTAATTTTTGAGCATCACATTTGTATGTAGCACTAATGTATTTTTTAATTGCCAAAAGTGATGAGCCACCACGTTCTTTTAAATTCTTAATGGATGCATCGACCATTTGTTGAGTCGGTGGATGAGCAGGAGTAACTGAAGGCTTTTTTACCTTAACTGTCTTAACTGTCTTAACAGCCTTAACTGTCTTTTTAGCTGCAACTTTTTTATCAGAAATAGCTGAAATAGCAGAAGAACCGGCTACTGGAGAGCTGACATTCGCAACAGCAATTGTTTCAGACATTTTCACTTATATTTTCACTTACTTTCTTGTATATATTTTGTATTTTGTATTTTGTATACACACTTTAAGCGCTAATTAATATATGAAATACCTTCAAATTGCTATACCTTCTTAAATTGAGAAGCGAGGTGAAAAGATGAGTAACAAATTTGAACGATCCAGTACAATTGAACATGTCCAAAAGACAAACTTTTAAGTTTATTTAATTTATTAAAAATCAGATATTTAATTTAACAAAACATTTTATATGCAGTTCGATAGTCTAAATGTATTGCTTCAATATTAAAACACTCTTATTTCATTACGGTATATATTTCTCATTTAAAATGAGATTTACTCCAAACTTTGCTCTCTAAAAGTCCAAATTTCACTCTTTAAATTTAATTTTCTCAATTATTTTCAAATCAAACCTTTAAAATCTTTTATAAATTAAAAGTAATTCATATTAGTAATGATCCAAATAAGTAATAACACGTTTTCGTTAAGAAATATACATAAATAAAAAATAAAGATATATCTTGAGGTTATCGTTAGGGCCTTTCTGCCGTTATTCATTAACTATTAACACTATATATATATGTACATACATGATAAACTCATATTTTCAATTTAAATCGAAAATTATAATGGAATGAAAACAAAAAGCGGTTTTATGAGGTAAATTCACAACTTGCAAATCTTTTATTTTGTATAAATTTCTACTCAAATGTATATTAATTATAATTACATACATACGTACAAACATACATATGTATATAATGTAGATAATATAGTTTTCATATACCAAAATCTACAACAAACAATATTCCGTTATTTTGAAACCTATTTTCTCATAAATAATATGAATGAAGTGTATGCGCGTATTTTAAAATTTAATAAATATTATTAAATTGGTGAATTAAGAAATTTGATCAAAACATGTGTATATAAATATTTATTATATCATCATATCGGTAATTCAATCTTTGTTTAATAAATATCGTGGTCCTGAAAAGGACCGTTTTGTTTGTTTTGTATGTATGATAGTACAAATTATTTAGCCGCCGAATCCATACAAAGTACGTCCTTGTCTCTTCAAAGCGTATACAACATCCATTGCTGTAACTGTCTTCCTTTTAGCGTGTTCAGTATAGGTGACTGCATCACGGATAACATTCTCTAAAAATACTTTTAAAACACCACGAGTTTCTTCATATATCAAGCCAGATATACGTTTCACACCTCCACGACGAGCTAAACGTCGAATGGCTGGCTTAGTAATTCCCTGAATGTTGTCACGTAAAACTTTACGATGACGCTTAGCTCCACCTTTACCCAAGCCTTTTCCACCTTTGCCACGACCAGTCATTATTTATTCTTTATTTTTCTCTTACACTTTATCTCTTTAGCACTTTAGCACTACAATTTTGGAGCACTGCACACTATAAAAATTTCCGAAGAACTGAGCGTTAGCACTTGTATTTATACCAAAATCTACAACAAACAATATGCCTTACATATATACACAAACTTTCATCTCTTTCTAACACATGAACACTGCTTATAATCTTCTACCCTAATATTATGAACTTGTGAAACAAAACTGTGAATTTTGTTACTTAAGCACACATGAGTTGGTGCTTAGTTTATTGTGAAGTGCTCTAATATTAATACTGTGAAAATTTTAATAGTGAATAATAGTAAAGAATAGTGAAAAAAATGGCTCGTACAAAACAAACAGCCCGTAAGTCGACTGGCGGTAAAGCACCTCGTAAACAATTGGCAACGAAAGCAGCTCGTAAAAGTGCTCCGGCAACAGGTGGTGTTAAGAAACCTCATCGTTATCGTCCAGGTACAGTGGCATTACGTGAAATTCGTCGATACCAAAAAAGTACTGAATTATTAATCCGCAAATTGCCATTCCAACGATTAGTTCGAGAAATTGCTCAAGATTTCAAAACGGATCTTCGTTTCCAGAGTTCTGCTGTTATGGCTCTACAAGAAGCAAGTGAAGCATATTTGGTTGGTCTATTTGAGGATACAAATTTGTGTGCCATTCACGCAAAGCGTGTCACAATTATGCCAAAAGATATTCAATTGGCCAGACGTATTCGTGGAGAACGTGCTTAATTGAATTACATGACAATGAAATAAATAACCAAACGGTCCTTTTCAGGACCACAATTTCTTAATCAATATGATCAAAACTTCACTTCAAATATATTTATTATACATAAACGTAAATATACGTGTACGCATTATATGTCTACCTACTCTACTGTGCTGGCTGTGTATGCTGTACAAACACATTCATACGTATGGAACCGGTTCTGTATGACGAATCAAGTTTCAAATTCAATTACAAACACACATATACACATATATATACACATATATTATAAGGTATCAAAATATTTGCCGACTGTTCATTTTTTATCTTATTTGACATTAATCTCTTTGAGCGTAAATTTTGTCGTCCTGAAAAGGACGGTTTTGTTCTTATTTTTTTCACATATTTTAGTGTTAATAATACGAATTGTCGAGATAGAAATGGAATATGCTTATGGTTATGCTTTTTTCTCAGTCTTCTTTGGCAAAAGTACAGCTTGAATGTTGGGCAAAACACCACCTTGAGCGATGGTCACTCCAGATAATAATTTATTTAATTCCTCGTCGTTGCGGATGGCCAATTGTAAATGACGTGGAATAATTCTCGTCTTTTTATTATCACGGGCAGCATTGCCAGCCAATTCTAGAACTTCAGCTGCCAAATATTCCATAACAGCAGCTAAATATACTGGAGCACCGGCACCAACTCGTTCAGCATAATTGCCTTTGCGCAACAAACGATGTATACGACCGACGGGAAATTGAAGACCAGCACGATTTGAACGCGACTTCGCTTTTCCCTTCACTTTACCACCTTTACCGCGACCAGACATTTTTTTGTATATATATATATATATATATACTCTTTTATGCTAACTTAAAATACACACTGCAATTCTCACTATTCACTCTATATGAACTCTGATAACACTGCTAACACTGCTAACACTGACTGCAATACACACTACTCACTACACAATCACTACTTATATACAATTTCTTCTCATTGATTGCAGCATTTATTCGGCTCAAAAACGATTCAGTCCCGAATACTCGACCGCCCGAAAAAGGTGTTGCTAAAAGTGTACTTAGGAATTGATA
This sequence comes from Bactrocera minax, assembly GCA_021498325.1. Classification (NCBI taxonomy): domain Eukaryota; kingdom Metazoa; phylum Arthropoda; class Insecta; order Diptera; family Tephritidae; genus Bactrocera; species Bactrocera minax. Next base: position 13,974 of record JAKEEE010000197.1, read on the forward strand.
GTTGCCATTATAATGGGAGCATTCAAATACATGTTAGTACATGTGTGAACATAAATAGTGAAAAAGTGAATTGAAAAATTGAAAAAGTGAAAAAGTGAAAAAAAGATATGCCTCCTAAAACTAGTGGAAAAGCAGCGAAGAAGGCTGGCAAGGCCCAAAAGAATATCACTAAAAATGACAAGAAGAAGAAGCGGAAGAGGAAGGAAAGCTACGCGATTTACATTTATAAAGTGTTGAAGCAAGTACATCCAGATACCGGTATTTCATCAAAAGCCATGAGTATCATGAACAGTTTTGTAAATGATATATTTGAGCGTATCGCTGCTGAAGCATCGCGTTTAGCTCACTACAATAAACGTTCAACTATCACTAGTCGCGAAATCCAAACTGCTGTACGTCTACTTTTACCGGGTGAATTAGCCAAACATGCTGTGAGTGAAGGTACCAAAGCTGTCACTAAATACACAAGTTCCAAGTAATTTACAATATCCAAATGATTTTATAAAGAATAGCAAAAAGGCCCTTTTCAGGGCCACAACATATAAATCAACAAAGAGATATGAATTGTAAAATTATATATGAAATTGGAATAAGAGTTGCGCATGGTAACATAATATAATTGGTTGTAGCACGCAAAATGTATTTGTGAAATTAAAATTAATCAGTTTAGTTTTGTGTTTTTTGCGTTTTGCGTTTTTGTTAAGAATCAATTTTTGATCGATATGTGAAGACTTTTTGTAGCCCTGAAAAGGGCTTATTTTATTTCTAATTCGACATAAGTTCTATTTTTTAGTTGGCGCTTTCTTGGTGAGTGCTTTTTTATTAAGCGCCGCCGCTTTTTTGGTTTTCACACTAGGCGTTTTTGCTTTTAATGCTTTTGGTTTATTTGGAGTCGATTTAGCTTTAGCTGGTTTGACTTTAACTGATCCAGTCTTTTTGGCATCTTTTGCTTTAGCCTTTTCACTTTTCTTCTTTTCCGCTGTTTTCTTGCTGTCAACAGTTTTCTTCACTTTTTTCTCGCCACTTGCTTTCTTACCGCCAACCGCTACCTTCTTCTTAGATGCCACACCGTCTGCCGATTTCTTATTGGGCTTCTTTTCGATAGATTTCACTGCCTTTGTCTTCGATTTGCCTTCACCAGATTTACTTGACTTATTGGCTGCCACCGATAGTTTAAACGAACCGGATGCACCTTTCCCTTTCGTTTGAATCAATTTACCATTAGTAACAGCTGACTTTAAATAGCGCTTGATGAATGGTGCTAATTTTTGAGCATCACATTTGTATGTAGCACTAATGTATTTTTTAATTGCCAAAAGTGATGAGCCACCACGTTCTTTTAAATTCTTAATGGATGCATCGACCATTTGTTGAGTCGGTGGATGAGCAGGAGTAACTGAAGGCTTTTTTACCTTAACTGTCTTAACTGTCTTAACAGCCTTAACTGTCTTTTTAGCTGCAACTTTTTTATCAGAAATAGCTGAAATAGCAGAAGAACCGGCTACTGGAGAGCTGACATTCGCAACAGCAATTGTTTCAGACATTTTCACTTATATTTTCACTTACTTTCTTGTATATATTTTGTATTTTGTATTTTGTATACACACTTTAAGCGCTAATTAATATATGAAATACCTTCAAATTGCTATACCTTCTTAAATTGAGAAGCGAGGTGAAAAGATGAGTAACAAATTTGAACGATCCAGTACAATTGAACATGTCCAAAAGACAAACTTTTAAGTTTATTTAATTTATTAAAAATCAGATATTTAATTTAACAAAACATTTTATATGCAGTTCGATAGTCTAAATGTATTGCTTCAATATTAAAACACTCTTATTTCATTACGGTATATATTTCTCATTTAAAATGAGATTTACTCCAAACTTTGCTCTCTAAAAGTCCAAATTTCACTCTTTAAATTTAATTTTCTCAATTATTTTCAAATCAAACCTTTAAAATCTTTTATAAATTAAAAGTAATTCATATTAGTAATGATCCAAATAAGTAATAACACGTTTTCGTTAAGAAATATACATAAATAAAAAATAAAGATATATCTTGAGGTTATCGTTAGGGCCTTTCTGCCGTTATTCATTAACTATTAACACTATATATATATGTACATACATGATAAACTCATATTTTCAATTTAAATCGAAAATTATAATGGAATGAAAACAAAAAGCGGTTTTATGAGGTAAATTCACAACTTGCAAATCTTTTATTTTGTATAAATTTCTACTCAAATGTATATTAATTATAATTACATACATACGTACAAACATACATATGTATATAATGTAGATAATATAGTTTTCATATACCAAAATCTACAACAAACAATATTCCGTTATTTTGAAACCTATTTTCTCATAAATAATATGAATGAAGTGTATGCGCGTATTTTAAAATTTAATAAATATTATTAAATTGGTGAATTAAGAAATTTGATCAAAACATGTGTATATAAATATTTATTATATCATCATATCGGTAATTCAATCTTTGTTTAATAAATATCGTGGTCCTGAAAAGGACCGTTTTGTTTGTTTTGTATGTATGATAGTACAAATTATTTAGCCGCCGAATCCATACAAAGTACGTCCTTGTCTCTTCAAAGCGTATACAACATCCATTGCTGTAACTGTCTTCCTTTTAGCGTGTTCAGTATAGGTGACTGCATCACGGATAACATTCTCTAAAAATACTTTTAAAACACCACGAGTTTCTTCATATATCAAGCCAGATATACGTTTCACACCTCCACGACGAGCTAAACGTCGAATGGCTGGCTTAGTAATTCCCTGAATGTTGTCACGTAAAACTTTACGATGACGCTTAGCTCCACCTTTACCCAAGCCTTTTCCACCTTTGCCACGACCAGTCATTATTTATTCTTTATTTTTCTCTTACACTTTATCTCTTTAGCACTTTAGCACTACAATTTTGGAGCACTGCACACTATAAAAATTTCCGAAGAACTGAGCGTTAGCACTTGTATTTATACCAAAATCTACAACAAACAATATGCCTTACATATATACACAAACTTTCATCTCTTTCTAACACATGAACACTGCTTATAATCTTCTACCCTAATATTATGAACTTGTGAAACAAAACTGTGAATTTTGTTACTTAAGCACACATGAGTTGGTGCTTAGTTTATTGTGAAGTGCTCTAATATTAATACTGTGAAAATTTTAATAGTGAATAATAGTAAAGAATAGTGAAAAAAATGGCTCGTACAAAACAAACAGCCCGTAAGTCGACTGGCGGTAAAGCACCTCGTAAACAATTGGCAACGAAAGCAGCTCGTAAAAGTGCTCCGGCAACAGGTGGTGTTAAGAAACCTCATCGTTATCGTCCAGGTACAGTGGCATTACGTGAAATTCGTCGATACCAAAAAAGTACTGAATTATTAATCCGCAAATTGCCATTCCAACGATTAGTTCGAGAAATTGCTCAAGATTTCAAAACGGATCTTCGTTTCCAGAGTTCTGCTGTTATGGCTCTACAAGAAGCAAGTGAAGCATATTTGGTTGGTCTATTTGAGGATACAAATTTGTGTGCCATTCACGCAAAGCGTGTCACAATTATGCCAAAAGATATTCAATTGGCCAGACGTATTCGTGGAGAACGTGCTTAATTGAATTACATGACAATGAAATAAATAACCAAACGGTCCTTTTCAGGACCACAATTTCTTAATCAATATGATCAAAACTTCACTTCAAATATATTTATTATACATAAACGTAAATATACGTGTACGCATTATATGTCTACCTACTCTACTGTGCTGGCTGTGTATGCTGTACAAACACATTCATACGTATGGAACCGGTTCTGTATGACGAATCAAGTTTCAAATTCAATTACAAACACACATATACACATATATACATATACACATATATATACACATATATTATAAGGTATCAAAATATTTGCCGACTGTTCATTTTTTATCTTATTTGACATTAATCTCTTTGAGCGTAAATTTTGTCGTCCTGAAAAGGACGGTTTTGTTCTTATTTTTTTCACATATTTTAGTGTTAATAATACGAATTGTCGAGATAGAAATGGAATATGCTTATGGTTATGCTTTTTTCTCAGTCTTCTTTGGCAAAAGTACAGCTTGAATGTTGGGCAAAACACCACCTTGAGCGATGGTCACTCCAGATAATAATTTATTTAATTCCTCGTCGTTGCGGATGGCCAATTGTAAATGACGTGGAATAATTCTCGTCTTTTTATTATCACGGGCAGCATTGCCAGCCAATTCTAGAACTTCAGCTGCCAAATATTCCATAACAGCAGCTAAATATACTGGAGCACCGGCACCAACTCGTTCAGCATAATTGCCTTTGCGCAACAAACGATGTATACGACCGACGGGAAATTGAAGACCAGCACGATTTGAACGCGACTTCGCTTTTCCCTTCACTTTACCACCTTTACCGCGACCAGACATTTTTTTGTATATATATATATATATACTCTTTTATGCTAACTTAAAATACACACTGCAATTCTCACTATTCACTCTATATGAACTCTGATAACACTGCTAACACTGACTGCAATACACACTACTCACTACACAATCACTACTTATATACAATTTCTTCTCATTGATTGCAGCATTTATTCGGCTCAAAAACGATTCAGTCCCGAATACTCGACCGCCCGAAAAAGGTGTTGCTAAAAGTGTACTTAGGAATTGATAGTTGCTCTTATAATGGGAGCATTCAAATACATGTTAGTACATGTATGAACATAAATAGTGAAAAAGTGAATTGAAAAATTGAAAAAGTGAAAAAGTGAAAAAAAGATATGCCTCCTAAAACTAGTGGAAAAGCAGCGAAGAAGGCTGGCAAGGCCCAAAAGAATATCACTAAAAATGACAAGAAGAAGAAGCGGAAGAGGAAGGAAAGCTACGCGATTTACATTTATAAAGTGTTGAAGCAAGTACATCCAGATACCGGTATTTCATCAAAAGCCATGAGTATCATGAACAGTTTTGTAAATGATATATTTGAGCGTATCGCTGCTGAAGCATCGCGTTTAGCTCACTACAATAAACGTTCAACTATCACTAGTCGCGAAATCCAAACTGCTGTACGTCTACTTTTACCGGGTGAATTAGCCAAACATGCTGTGAGTGAAGGTACCAAAGCTGTCACTAAATACACAAGTTCCAAGTAATTTACAATATCCAAATGATTTTATAAAGAATAGCAAAAAGGCCCTTTTCAGGGCCACAACATATAAATCAACAAAGAGATATGAATTGTAAAATTATATATGAAATTGGAATAAGAGTTGCGCATGGTAACATAATATAATTGGTTGTAGCACGCAAAATGTATTTGTGAAATTAAAATTAATCAGTTTAGTTTTGTGTTTTTTGCGTTTTGCGTTTTTGTTAAGAATCAATTTTTGATCGATATGTGAAGACTTTTTGTAGCCCTGAAAAGGGCTTATTTTATTTCTAATTCGACATAAGTTCTATTTTTTAGTTGGCGCTTTCTTGGTGAGTGCTTTTTTATTAAGCGCCGCCGCTTTTTTGGTTTTCACACTAGGCGTTTTTGCTTTTAATGCTTTTGGTTTATTTGGAGTCGATTTAGCTTTAGCTGGTTTGACTTTAACTGATCCAGTCTTTTTGGCATCTTTTGCTTTAGCCTTTTCACTTTTCTTCTTTTCCGCTGTTTTCTTGCTGTCAACAGTTTTCTTCACTTTTTTCTCGCCACTTGCTTTCTTACCGCCAACCGCTACCTTCTTCTTAGATGCCACACCGTCTGCCGATTTCTTATTGGGCTTCTTTTCGATAGATTTCACTGCCTTTGTCTTCGATTTGCCTTCACCAGATTTACTTGACTTATTGGCTGCCACCGATAGTTTAAACGAACCGGATGCACCTTTCCCTTTCGTTTGAATCAATTTACCATTAGTAACAGCTGACTTTAAATAGCGCTTGATGAATGGTGCTAATTTTTGAGCATCACATTTGTATGTAGCACTAATGTATTTTTTAATTGCCAAAAGTGATGAGCCACCACGTTCTTTTAAATTCTTAATGGATGCATCGACCATTTGTTGAGTCGGTGGATGAGCAGGAGTAACTGAAGGCTTTTTTACCTTAACTGTCTTAACTGTCTTAACAGCCTTAACTGTCTTTTTAGCTGCAACTTTTTTATCAGAAATAGCTGAAATAGCAGAAGAACCGGCTACTGGAGAGCTGACATTCGCAACAGCAATTGTTTCAGACATTTTCACTTATATTTTCACTTACTTTCTTGTATATATTTTGTATTTTGTATTTTGTATACACACTTTAAGCGCTAATTAATATATGAAATACCTTCAAATTGCTATACCTTCTTAAATTGAGAAGCGAGGTGAAAAGATGAGTAACAAATTTGAACGATCCAGTACAATTGAACATGTCCAAAAGACAAACTTTTAAGTTTATTTAATTTATTAAAAATCAGATATTTAATTTAACAAAACATTTTATATGCAGTTCGATAGTCTAAATGTATTGCTTCAATATTAAAACACTCTTATTTCATTACGGTATATATTTCTCATTTAAAATGAGATTTACTCCAAACTTTGCTCTCTAAAAGTCCAAATTTCACTCTTTAAATTTAATTTTCTCAATTATTTTCAAATCAAACCTTTAAAATCTTTTATAAATTAAAAGTAATTCATATTAGTAATGATCCAAATAAGTAATAACACGTTTTCGTTAAGAAATATACATAAATAAAAAATAAAGATATATCTTGAGGTTATCGTTAGGGCCTTTCTGCCGTTATTCATTAACTATTAACACTATATATATATGTACATACATGATAAACTCATATTTTCAATTTAAATCGAAAATTATAATGGAATGAAAACAAAAAGCGGTTTTATGAGGTAAATTCACAACTTGCAAATCTTTTATTTTGTATAAATTTCTACTCAAATGTATATTAATTATAATTACATACATACGTACAAACATACATATGTATATAATGTAGATAATATAGTTTTCATATACCAAAATCTACAACAAACAATATTCCGTTATTTTGAAACCTATTTTCTCATAAATAATATGAATGAAGTGTATGCGCGTATTTTAAAATTTAATAAATATTATTAAATTGGTGAATTAAGAAATTTGATCAAAACATGTGTATATAAATATTTATTATATCATCATATCGGTAATTCAATCTTTGTTTAATAAATATCGTGGTCCTGAAAAGGACCGTTTTGTTTGTTTTGTATGTATGATAGTACAAATTATTTAGCCGCCGAATCCATACAAAGTACGTCCTTGTCTCTTCAAAGCGTATACAACATCCATTGCTGTAACTGTCTTCCTTTTAGCGTGTTCAGTATAGGTGACTGCATCACGGATAACATTCTCTAAAAATACTTTTAAAACACCACGAGTTTCTTCATATATCAAGCCAGATATACGTTTCACACCTCCACGACGAGCTAAACGTCGAATGGCTGGCTTAGTAATTCCCTGAATGTTGTCACGTAAAACTTTACGATGACGCTTAGCTCCACCTTTACCCAAGCCTTTTCCACCTTTGCCACGACCAGTCATTATTTATTCTTTATTTTTCTCTTACACTTTATCTCTTTAGCACTTTAGCACTACAATTTTGGAGCACTGCACACTATAAAAATTTCCGAAGAACTGAGCGTTAGCACTTGTATTTATACCAAAATCTACAACAAACAATATGCCTTACATATATACACAAACTTTCATCTCTTTCTAACACATGAACACTGCTTATAATCTTCTACCCTAATATTATGAACTTGTGAAACAAAACTGTGAATTTTGTTACTTAAGCACACATGAGTTGGTGCTTAGTTTATTGTGAAGTGCTCTAATATTAATACTGTGAAAATTTTAATAGTGAATAATAGTAAAGAATAGTGAAAAAAATGGCTCGTACAAAACAAACAGCCCGTAAGTCGACTGGCGGTAAAGCACCTCGTAAACAATTGGCAACGAAAGCAGCTCGTAAAAGTGCTCCGGCAACAGGTGGTGTTAAGAAACCTCATCGTTATCGTCCAGGTACAGTGGCATTACGTGAAATTCGTCGATACCAAAAAAGTACTGAATTATTAATCCGCAAATTGCCATTCCAACGATTAGTTCGAGAAATTGCTCAAGATTTCAAAACGGATCTTCGTTTCCAGAGTTCTGCTGTTATGGCTCTACAAGAAGCAAGTGAAGCATATTTGGTTGGTCTATTTGAGGATACAAATTTGTGTGCCATTCACGCAAAGCGTGTCACAATTATGCCAAAAGATATTCAATTGGCCAGACGTATTCGTGGAGAACGTGCTTAATTGAATTACATGACAATGAAATAAATAACCAAACGGTCCTTTTCAGGACCACAATTTCTTAATCAATATGATCAAAACTTCACTTCAAATATATTTATTATACATAAACGTAAATATACGTGTACGCATTATATGTCTACCTACTCTACTGTGCTGGCTGTGTATGCTGTACAAACACATTCATACGTATGGAACCGGTTCTGTATTACGAATCAAGTTTCAAATTCAATTACAAACACACATATACACATATATTATAAGGTATCAAAATATTTGCCGACTGTTCATTTTTTATCTTATTTGACATTAATCTCTTTGAGCGTAAATTTTGTCGTCCTGAAAAGGACGGTTTTGTTCTTATTTTTTTCACATATTTTAGTGTTAATAATACGAATTGTCGAGATAGAAATGGAATATGCTTATGGTTATGCTTTTTTCTCAGTCTTCTTTGGCAAAAGTACAGCTTGAATGTTGGGCAAAACACCACCTTGAGCGATGGTCACTCCAGATAATAATTTATTTAATTCCTCGTCGTTGCGGATGGCCAATTGTAAATGACGTGGAATAATTCTCGTCTTTTTATTATCACGGGCAGCATTGCCAGCCAATTCTAGAACTTCAGCTGCCAAATATTCCATAACAGCAGCTAAATATACTGGAGCACCGGCACCAACTCGTTCAGCATAATTGCCTTTGCGCAACAAACGATGTATACGACCGACGGGAAATTGAAGACCAGCACGATTTGAACGCGACTTCGCTTTTCCCTTCACTTTACCACCTTTACCGCGACCAGACATTTTTTATATATATATATATATATATACTCTTTTATGCTAACTTAAAATACACACTGCAATTCTCACTATTCACTCTATATGAACTCCGATAACACTGCTAACACTGACTGCAATACACACTACTCACTACACAATCACTACTTATATACAATTTCTTCTCATTGATTGCAGCATTTATTCGGCTCAAAAACGATTCAGTCCCGAATACTCGACCGCCCGAAAAAGGTGTTGCTAAAAGTGTACTTAGGAATTGATAGTTGCCATTATAATGGGAGCATTCAAATACATGTTAGTACATGTGTGAACATAAATAGTGAAAAAGTGAATTGAAAAATTGAAAAAGTGAAAAAGTGAAAAAAAGATATGCCTCCTAAAACTAGTGGAAAAGCAGCGAAGAAGGCTGGCAAGGCCCAAAAGAATATCACTAAAAATGACAAGAAGAAGAAGCGGAAGAGGAAGGAAAGCTACGCGATTTACATTTATAAAGTGTTGAAGCAAGTACATCCAGATACCGGTATTTCATCAAAAGCCATGAGTATCATGAACAGTTTTGTAAATGATATATTTGAGCGTATCGCTGCTGAAGCATCGCGTTTAGCTCACTACAATAAACGTTCAACTATCACTAGTCGCGAAATCCAAACTGCTGTACGTCTACTTTTACCGGGTGAATTAGCCAAACATGCTGTGAGTGAAGGTACCAAAGCTGTCACTAAATACACAAGTTCCAAGTAATTTACAATATCCAAATGATTTTATAAAGAATAGCAAAAAGGCCCTTTTCAGGGCCACAACATATAAATCAACAAAGAGATATGAATTGTAAAATTATATATGAAATTGGAATAAGAGTTGCGCATGGTAACATAATATAATTGGTTGTAGCACGCAAAATGTATTTGTGAAATTAAAATTAATCAGTTTAGTTTTGTGTTTTTTGCGTTTTGCGTTTTTGTTAAGAATCAATTTTTGATCGATATGTGAAGACTTTTTGTAGCCCTGAAAAGGGCTTATTTTATTTCTAATTCGACATAAGTTCTATTTTTTAGTTGGCGCTTTCTTGGTGAGTGCTTTTTTATTAAGCGCCGCCGCTTTTTTGGTTTTCACACTAGGCGTTTTTGCTTTTAATGCTTTTGGTTTATTTGGAGTCGATTTAGCTTTAGCTGGTTTGACTTTAACTGATCCAGTCTTTTTGGCATCTTTTGCTTTAGCCTTTTCACTTTTCTTCTTTTCCGCTGTTTTCTTGCTGTCAACAGTTTTCTTCACTTTTTTCTCGCCACTTGCTTTCTTACCGCCAACCGCTACCTTCTTCTTAGATGCCACACCGTCTGCCGATTTCTTATTGGGCTTCTTTTCGATAGATTTCACTGCCTTTGTCTTCGATTTGCCTTCACCAGATTTACTTGACTTATTGGCTGCCACCGATAGTTTAAACGAACCGGATGCACCTTTCCCTTTCGTTTGAATCAATTTACCATTAGTAACAGCTGACTTTAAATAGCGCTTGATGAATGGTGCTAATTTTTGAGCATCACATTTGTATGTAGCACTAATGTATTTTTTAATTGCCAAAAGTGATGAGCCACCACGTTCTTTTAAATTCTTAATGGATGCATCGACCATTTGTTGAGTCGGTGGATGAGCAGGAGTAACTGAAGGCTTTTTTACCTTAACTGTCTTAACTGTCTTAACAGCCTTAACAGCCTTAACTGTCTTTTTAGCTGCAACTTTTTTATCAGAAATAGCTGAAATAGCAGAAGAACCGGCTACTGGAGAGCTGACATTCGCAACAGCAATTGTTTCAGACATTTTCACTTATATTTTCACTTATATTTTCACTTACTTTCTTGTATATATTTTGTATTTTGTATACACACTTTAAGCGCTAATTAATATATGAAATACCTTCAAATTGCTATACCTTCTTAAATTGAGAAGCGAGGTGAAAAGATGAGTAACAAATTTGAACGATCCAGTACAATTGAACATGTCCAAAAGACAAACTTTTAAGTTTATTTAATTTATTAAAAATCAGATATTTAATTTAACAAAACATTTTATATGCAGTTCGATAGTCTAAATGTATTGCTTCAATATTAAAACACTCTTATTTCATTACGGTATATATTTCTCATTTAAAATGAGATTTACTCCAAACTTTGCTCTCTAAAAGTCCAAATTTCACTCTTTAAATTTAATTTTCTCAATTATTTTCAAATCAAACCTTTAAAATCTTTTATAAATTAAAAGTAATTCATATTAGTAATGATCCAAATAAGTAATAACACGTTTTCGTTAAGAAATATACATAAATAAAAAATAAAGATATATCTTGAGGTTATCGTTAGGGCCTTTCTGCCGTTATTCATTAACTATTAACACTATATATATATGTACATACATGATAAACTCATATTTTCAATTTAAATCGAAAATTATAATGGAATGAAAACAAAAAGCGGTTTTATGAGGTAAATTCACAACTTGCAAATCTTTTATTTTGTATAAATTTCTACTCAAATGTATTGGGTTGTTCGGAAAGTCATTTCGTTTTTTTTGGGGAACATGAAAGACAGTTTTCGTATAATGAATAAATATTTTATTAAATTATATATTGGCCATTCTGGTCCAACACCTTTTGCCATCTTTCTGACAGTAACATAATTCCCCTCTCATAAAAGTTTTGGTCCTTGCTGGCAAAAAACTCGTCCAGGTGGTTTTTGACATCTTCATTTGAGGTAAAGGTTTTGCCATCCAAAAAATTTTGCAGGGACCGGAACAAATAGTAGTTGGAAGGCGCCAGATCTGGAGAATATGGTGGATGTTGCAGTACGTCCCATTCAAGCTGTAAAAGTTTTTGGCGAGTGACCAAACTTGTGTGAGGTCTCGCATTATCCTGGTGGAACACTACACCCTTCCTGTTGATTAATTCGGGCCTCTTCTCTTTAAGTGAATCATTCAATTTGTCCAGCTGATGACAATAGACTTCTGAATTAATCGTTGTATTGTCCGGCAAAAGCTCAAAAAAAACGATTCCTTTGACATCCCACCAAACGGAGAGCATCACCTTTTTTTGGTGAATGTTGGCTTTTGACACGCTTTGAGCCGGTTCATCTTTTCTGCTCCATGACCTCTTGCGTTTAACATTGTTGTATACAACCCATTTTTCGTCCCCAGTAATAATCCGCTTCAAAAATGGATCATTTTCTAGACGTTTGAGGAGCGAATCACACGCGTCAACACGACGACACAAATTTCGCTCGGTAAGGACATGGGGCACCCCACATCGAGCTTCGAGGTTAAGTCCATGCCTTTCAAATGGCCATAAACAGTTGAATTCGACAAATTTAACCTCTCACCGATCTCTCGTGTGGTGATTCGCCGATTTGCATCAACTAATGCCTTTATCGCATCTTTGTCAGCTTCGACCGGCCTTCCAGACCGTGGTGCATCTTCGACATCAAAATTGCCGGATCGAAATTTTGCAAACCAGTTCTGGCACTGGCGTACTGTTAACACGCCTTCTCCATACACATCCGTCAATTTTTTTCTCGCTTGGACAGCATTTTTACCTTTTCTGAAGTTAAAAAGTAAAATATGACGAAAATGCTGCTTATTGCTCTCCATATTTAAAAAGGCACCAACCAAAAACTACTGGGTAGAATTAATAGAACTTTTTCACACACAAGCCTTGCAATATCAGCTCTCATGACATATAATGGTTATGGGGCTTAAGTGTGAAGTTAGTTTCGAAAAAACGTAATTAAGTCCTCTGGCGGGAAAAAACGAAATGACTTTCCGAACAACCCAATATATTAATTATAATTACATACATACGTACAAACATACATATGTATATAATGTAGATAATATAGTTTTCATATACCAAAATCTACAACAAACAATATTCCGTTATTTTGAAACCTATTTTCTCATAAATAATATGAATGAAGTGTATGCGCGTATTTTAAAATTTAATAAATATTATTAAATTGGTGAATTAAGAAATTTGATCAAAACATGTGTATATAAATATTTATTATATCATCATATCGGTAATTCAATCTTTGTTTAATAAATATCGTGGTCCTGAAAAGGACCGTTTTGTTTGTTTTGTATGTATGATAGTACAAATTATTTAGCCGCCGAATCCATACAAAGTACGTCCTTGTCTTTTCAAAGCGTATACAACATCCATTGCTGTAACTGTCTTCCTTTTAGCGTGTTCAGTATAGGTGACTGCATCACGGATAACATTCTCTAAAAATACTTTTAAAACACCACGAGTTCCTTCATATATCAAGCTAGATATACGTTTTACACCTCCACGACGAGCCAAACGCCAAATAGCTGACTTAGCAATAAATTGCACAGTAAAGATGGTACGAAAGATTGCATAGGAATCAGTGCACCGGTGTGGCACCGTCCACTTTTAGGTCAAGTTTTATATATCAGGAATCACTTCAACAATTCAAACAAAATTTGGTACGTTATTTCATCCTGATATTATTTTTACGATACATGGTGGGAATCGGTGAAATCGGAGTATAACCACGCCTCCTTTCCATATAACACAACCAATTCCTTCTGACACTTTAATGTTACAGTATATAAATCAAACACCAATGAAAATATCGGAATAAAACTTTGCGCAAATAGTACTTTCAACGTACGCCATCTCACGCCTTAAAATAGTCGAAATGTTATTGCAATTCAGAATAAATCTTTGCTTGATAACATGTCAATTTGTGAATAATCATAATGAGATATGATAAATTGTGAGAGTATATAATGTTCGGTTGCAACTGAACTTAGCCTTTCCTTAATTATTTATTTTAGCTTTAACAATATTTCCATTGAATTTGGTACATCTGATTTAATTAAAATTTTCATGATTATCGTTCTTCATGTTTAAAAAAATATAATTTTTCTATACATGCATTCCTATAAGCTAGCTCTGCTTTCTCCATATCAAAATTAGCATTAAGCTTTTCCAGAAAAATAGCTCATATTCAGAAGTCACAAAAATGTTTTCGATGAATCTGAATAGGTGTATGTTAGGATATAAAGTAATATATGTTCCATCATAAATTATTATTACCCTCTTTTTAATTGTTTTTATATTTTTTTCATAAAATAGCAATCTCTTAGACGTATTTAAATTTAAATTAAATTTTCTCACTTTTCCTCTAAATTTATCCATCCATAAAAAATTGAGTTGGTTAACAAATATTGACTATAAACTCATTAATGTGTGTAAGTAATCATGACACTAAGAATATCATTTGTATTACCTACTATTTTATTTCGGAAGATAGTCCATCGGATCTACGTGCAATACCTCTATATTTATTATAGCATATTTTCTAAAATATATATTTTTTTTAGATATTATGTGCGCGAGCATGTATTTTCAAAATGTCAACATATACTAATCTTTCTAAAACAATTTTGAGTTTATTATTTTTCCTTCTTATTTCTGGGTATACTGAAATATCGACGCGACGCATTGGTTTGGAAAAAACCTAGCAGGTATTTTTTAAAATATTTTTTCTCCTTTTCAGATGAAACATTTATAACAATTTTGTTCATCTAACTGTTGTTTGTAACTCTTAAAACTAATCGAAATATTATATTAAATATATATTTATATATATCAAAATTTTCAGGACAATACACGGATTTATCTTCGCATATCTATCTGTCTGTCCATCCATCCATTTGTCTGCGACTCCAAGCAAGGGGAAAATTGGACCATTGGATTACCTTCACAAAATGCCGTTAATTGGAAAAAAGGTGGAATAACTAAGCCACAAATTAAGCTACAATACATTGGTACAGAGGATAAGAATAACAAGCGGCCTATATTAAAAAAAAATTGTACAAGTGGGCGTGGCAAATACTTTAAAAAAGTTTAATGTTCGTTTTACGATTTGATTCAAATCAAATGAAGTGGGCATCTTTTCGTGATATTAGGTGTGGCATCTTTTCGTGGTCTGGTGTTAAGAATTGATAAAATGGTTTCACTATTTTTCCTAACCCCATTTACCTAATATAAAGATTTTCGATCATCCGATTGACTTTATAACGTTTCTATCAGTCAATATGTACGATATTTTAATTAAATAAAGTGCTGATGTTTTCTTGATCGCAATGTGGTTTAGCGTTGAAAATTATTGAAATCGATCCATATCTTGGTCTCCCTACATACACGTAATATAAAGATTTCTGCTCCTCTAGTTGATTTATGCCGAATATATTGGTTGATATGAGATATTTTTTGACATCAAGTAAAAATATTATTTTAGACATATTGTGGTTGGGTGCTAAAAATTTATGCAATCAGTCCATATTAGGATTTTCGCACTCCTGATGGATAGTAAATTGTTGAAGTTAAGAAGTAGAAGAAGAGCTACACCCGGAGTAAGGAAGCACCTGGAGGATTAAGGAAGAGTGCGTATACACTATTTGTAGTTGTTGTTGTAATTTATATAGACCTGGACACCTGGAATACGCATAGGAGAGAGGGTCACCTAGTCAATCTTTTGTAAACTACCTTTAGACAACAGTTTATGTAATTTAAAAATCCCAGAACTTAGATATAAAATATTTGGAACGAAGTTTCCAACTATTAAGTTTGGGTAGAAAAATCGTGTTTAAGTTTGAATTATAAAATGACCAACCAATTTTTCAATTCCTGCGACAGTTCTATGCAACCGGAGCGGACATGGAATTTTATCGACCAAGAAGAATAAAATTTTACACAATTATTTGGGGAACGTTCCAAGCCGGTACAATAACAAACAACCTACCAATTCAAAAAATTAAACAAATATAAATTTTGTTATTCTATACAAAAAGTTTAATTTAGTTACTTTCTCGTATATTAAAGATACTTAACAGCATATTATAAATAATTACATTTCATTTCGCTTGAAATATTTTAAACAAAGTTATGACTATAAGATCACCAAGGACCTTGACATGCTTGTTATCACACCGTTAATATTTATATAAAGTTCGTGAGGTGTTACTTAAACTTTAAAAAATTTACAATTCTACTGATTAACTATTATTAATTACAACACATATTTAAGAAAACCAATAATAACCCTTCATTGCAAATGATTTAACATAATGATGTATAAACATTAATTTACAATTCGCTATTGCATAATATGTTTCGTATATTTACAATTATTACTTTGACCTCAAACAAAAGAGTTTAGCTTCTGACTGAAAAACAGTTTACTTTCTCTGAATAAATAAACATCGTTCACGGGAAGGTTTTTACTATTAACGAGCTGGAATTTTAAATTGTATACTTTGGATTCTGATAGAAATAGTTTTTCATTTTAAGAATTTTTAGCCACTCCAGAAAAACATATTTACATATTTAAACAATATATAAACAAAATTTTTAAAAAATGTTGGGGATTCCAATTCCTTAAAATAAATATACTTTTAATTGAGTTATATTAAGCGTTTAATTTTATCAACACTATAGACCTTCTTTAATGTTGTCCGATTTTGATGTTGTGTCAGCAGCATCATTTTTAGTAGATGTGGCTCTTGGTATTTTAGTGTTAATTGTCATTTGGAAGTTTTTTGTTCTTGTCTTTGTTGAATCTCTTGCGAGTTGCCAACGTTTAAACTCGATCATTTGCATAATTCTCACAATAATTTTTGGTTTTTCTTTCATAACGCTAGAGAGCTTATTGAACTCTTGCGAATACATAAATACGACTGGTATTGTGACATTATTAGTGCCATCTCCAGACATGGCAAACATTGGCTGCGTTTCCCCGGAGGATCCCGGTACATTATCACAAACAATTAATGCAATGGCACCCATTGCTTGGGCAAGACGCGCTTTGCTGACGAATGTACAGTCTCCTCTTTCAGCAATTAGGATTTTGCCGCTTATTTCCGCCTTGCTCGAGGACTCCTCACAAGCCCGAAAAGGTGATGCTATAACCAATTCACCTTCGACAAATCGATCTCCCATTAATTCTGGACTGAAATGTGATGGACCAGCCATCAATGCAGTCCAGTCATTGGATATATCATTTAGGGAATATGCAACTGCCTATGAAATGTAAATAATAATGATAAAATAAATCAGTTTTTGGTTTGACAATTACTTTATGATTCGATTATTAGAAACGATTTTTTTACCATTTAATTTGAATTAATTTTGTTTACAAAAATAAAGTTCATATAACAATAAACAATAACAATCATAGTTTTAAGCTTTATACAAGATTTAAAATAAATCCTTTGTGAATTTTTAAATTAGCTCAAAAATGGTGTTGGTCTCACCTGAAGTTGTGCTAGTTGATTCATATTTTGTATTTTGGTCAGCTCCAGCATTTCTTGCATAAACAGTAAACCCATTTCTCCATCATCAGGACTTTTTGCCTGCGAAACAAATAATTGAAACAAATATTTCTATATCCATAGAATAAATATATATAGTCATTAAATATGCATATATGTAATCAGATTAGTGAAGGAATTCTTCCGTTTTTACCTAAATTCCTTATACTCGCTTCAAACTCCCATCCAAATGAACTTTTAAAGAATGTTTCACACTGTGAAATGACAAAAAAAATTGTATTTCTCCATTGATTTTGCAAAGGACAATAGGTGGAAAAATTTAGTGACAAGGGAGGTAAAATTTACTATCTAATTTCTAGACATAGATATCAACTGATATTATAATATATTACATTTAGTACGCTCTAGAGGCTAACGTCAAAAAATGTATGTATATTTTAAATTTCTTCACTATTTCAGTCATCTCTGTTATATATGTTTCATAATTAAAGAATTGCTGTTGACCGAAACTGTTGAATTTTTCTCCCTGGTGGAAAACATTTGTAATATATTATTTTATAAAATAAATCAATAATCAGTCACGTACAGGCCGCGTGTTTAAAGACCAATATAGAAGAGAAAGGAATAATTAAAGTGTGAATAAATTAATTAACATAAGGTCTTTATATTGACGTTAATACACAAAATATAAATTTTGTCATAACCGAGTAAGAATTTTTTAATGCCTATCAATTAAGATTAACGTAAATAATCGCTCGTCAAATGCGCATACCTTGATCAAAGCTTTGAAATTTTAATTGAAAGGGCCAAAATAACATTCGACAAAGGAAGATGTCAAATTACCAAATTACACTACCACTTTTACTTTCTGAGTAAGGCTTTCCATCGATACATTTTTGCACAAACACAACACAAAAGAGCGTTCCAAATGACGTTACTATGATCCTTAAGATTTATAAATTCTTATTTCGCCACTGGAAAAATGCGAATTCATCAAATGTTATGGAAAAATTCATTAATTTTGTATAAAGTTTATAGTTGTTAGACGGAGTGTATTTGTATAAATATTTATTTTCACCTTATTATTATAAATAAGATATGAAGGATAAAATCAACATAACAGAGATGACTATATTCCTTACGTTATATTAATGCTGCGGGAAGGTACTTGCCAACATCAGTAATTTTTGTGCCGAATCACATGATACTAATCGAAATATTCTTACAAAATTTTATTGAGATATTTTGCGTTCACACTGATGAAAGGTATGAACGTATGAAAAGATTATTAATGCCACTAAAATACCTTACATACTAACCGATATATATATATATATGAATGTGGTACAAACAGCAAGAATAACGAAAAACATTATATTAGGCATATGGAAGCTGAACCAATTTCATCCAATTTTAATACCGGACCAGATTGTTGTTATGAACAGATCTTCATTTAATTTCCTTGGTTTGGTTCAAAATTATTCAGTAGTTTCAGAGATATGGGATTTATCATAAAAGTGGATGGCAACTCCATTATCCAATTTTTCAATCAATTCACATGAAAACGTATTGTATTATCCTTTTCGTTAAATTTAATATTTATTAGGTTTCCCGTTAGACATTTACTGCACTTTTAGTAGTTTTCAACATAACAGTTGGGATTTGGCGTACCTATTGTCCGACTGCACCCAATTTTACAATTTTTATGAGAAGCTAAATAGAATTGTTATAACTCAGTTTAGTTGATACGACTTTAGGAGTTTATAAAATACATTTATTAAACTTATTAGAGGGACTTGTCACGTCCAATGTTCAAAAGATGCCGCAGATTACTGTTATACTCTGTACGAAACTTTTGTAGCTTAATTTGTGACTCAGTTATAGCACTTTATATTTTTATGCTCTCGCAACATGTTACTACAGAGTATATTAGTTTTGTTCACCTAAGGATTGTTTGTAACACCTAGAACTAATCGAGTTAGATATAGACATATATATATATATATATATATATATATATAAATGATCAGGATGAAAAGACGAGTTGAAATCCGAGTGACTGTCTGTCCGTCAGTCCGTCCGTCCGTGCAAGTGATAACTTGAGTAAAAATTAAGATATTTTGATGAAGCTTTGTTCACGTGTTCTTTGTCACCGTAAGACGGTCGGTATTGCAGACGGGCGTAATTGGACATCTGCCACGCCCACAAATTCCAATAATTGAAAACAGATAAAGTGCTATAACTAAGCAGTAAATTAAGATATAAACGTGTTATTTGGTATAGAGTGGTAAGTGGTAAGTGGGCATGGCCCCGCCCCCAATAGGTTTAATATATATATCTCAGAAACCGTTCAAGTTATATCAATCAAACTTGCTCCGAGTAAGTTTTTCACAAACTGAGAAAATGAGTGAAATCGGATAATAACCACGCCCACTTCTCATATAACCCAATTTCAAGTTTCATCTGATAATTTCACTTGAAAGAAGATAAATCGGGAATCAATTAAGATATTGTAATAAAGCTTTTTACGAATAGTACGTTCAAGATATGCCATCTCATGCGTAAAAATAGTCGAAATCGGATTATAACCTTTCAAGCCATCAGATACCCAATATAAGGACCTCAGTACTTTTATCTGACTTTTTACCGAAAATATTGGTAAATCTGTAATATATTGCAATGAAATTGGAGTATTATATTTTCATGATAATAGTGTGCTTTGTTATCAAAAATGGTGAAAATCGGGTGAATACTACGCCTAGCCCCCATATACCTAATATAAGGATTTTCAACCTTCCGGTAGACTTTCTACCATAAATTTCGGTAAATCTGTAAAATATCGTAATAAAATTCGAGGATTATATTTCCATGATAATAATGTGCTCTTGTGTGAAAAATGGGGAAAGTTGGGTTGGGGGAACAATTCCCCTACCCCCATATGCCTAATATAAGGATTTTCAACCTTCCTGTACTCTTTATACCATATGTAACGATCAATATATCAGTTGCCTCTTTGAAATTCAGAGAGCGTCTCTTTCTGACATCAGTGTGTCCACGTGCTTAAAATGGATAAAATCGGGTAAGCACTTCCCCTAGCTCCCATGTACCTAATATAAGGATTTTCAAACTCCGGGTAGCCTTCATACCATATTTCGGTCAATATGTAAGATATTTTAGCAAAATTAAGTGAACGTGTAATATTGGATATACCATAGTTTACGGCTGAAAATGTGTGAAATCGGTTAACGAATTATCCCACCTCCCATATACTACATATAATAATTTTCGCTATTCTAACAGACTTTATGCCCAATATGTCGGTCACCTTCACGGAATTGCGTGAATACATGTTCCTAATATACGTGAATAACGAAAAGAGTTAATGGGACCAGTCCAGGTCTTCCTCTATCCCAAAAATGCCTGATATAAGAATTCCAGACCTTCCATCTGACTGTAAACCCTTTATGTTGGTCAATATGTGATATTGTGATATTTTAATGAAATTAAGTGAATATCTTTTCTTAAACACAATGTGATTTCGTGCTAAATATGAAAAAAAAATCGGTCTAGACCGTGGTCTGAGCCCCTTATTCCTATTTAATGATTTCTGTTTCTCTGGTTGACTTTTTCGTTATATACGCAATATATTTAATTAAGCCATTTTGGTTGAGTTTATATCGCATATATCACTTTTGAGTTAATTTGGTAGATTGTAATATAATTATCTCTGACACGAAGCATAATATAGGAATGAAAATACGTGAGTCTAATCTTATATTACAGTCCTGTAATAAAGTTATTAAGATACCAAATATGATTGCAATCCATTGGCAATTTCGTCGAATAATGAATGTTTAATTCTTCCGCAACATTTTTTAATATAAAGTTGTGCCAGCACCTGAAAGCATATTCCCGCCTCTGATCCTTGCGCATTGCGAGAGTATAAAATGTTCGGTTACACCCAAACTTAGCTCTTTCTTACTTGTTTCTATTAACGGTAATTTGACAGCGTGGCAATAGTCACCCTCGCCCTTCTTTGGATGCACAGACGAATGGACTGATGGAGAGACAGGTATACGGAAATTAAGCCTTGTTAATAATGGAAAAGTGTTTTGGTAAAATATTGTTTCTTGATGGAAAAAAATACCGTTGATGCAAAGCAACGGCTCGATAAGTTTTACGGCAAATCTGCCTTAGCAGATTCAACGGTAAAGATTGGTTTGCTCAACTTCATCGCAATCGTACCAAGACAAATCGTGCACCCGGCTCGGGAAGGCCACAAGAGGCAGTAACGCCAGAAAACATCGTGAAAATCGCAAAATTATGTTAGCTGACTGTAAAATGAAAATAGGAGAGTTAGTTAACATCATTAGGATCTCGAAGTCATATCATCTACGCATTTTTAAAAAATCGTATCCTGTAAAATTTTAATTTTATCCCGATATATTTATACATACAAAGACTTTTAGACTTTTTTACGGTATAAGTATATAAAATGTGTATTAAAACTTCACTTCTGTTTGAAATATACAGACTAATAACAAAATAGCCTTATACATTTCGTGTTTTTTTTGCTTTCTCGTCACAAAGCTTACGTGTAAAAGCAACAACGAAGTTGTCCGGTTGAACTTATGTACATGTACACCTAATTAATATTGATTATGCCAATTTATTTGATTCATTTCAGTTTTTCGCTACTATCTAAGGCTTGGTGAATGGAAGATATATAATGAATTGCTGGAGAAGCGTTACCAAGAACGAAGTACCCAACTAAAGACCTCCAGGACTTCATCATACAGTGTGAAAATGGGTAAACATGCCTGAAGGATTAAATTTTACAGTAAAGATGGTACGGAAATGGTGCATGTGAATTCGTATATAAATTAGAAAATTGGCGGGGCATCGTTCACTTTGGGATAAAGTCCCATATCTCAGAAATTACTCGACCAATTTCAAGCAAATTCGGTGTTTAACGTCAACCTGGCATCTTTATATTACAGTTTTGAAGTCGGACGACCACGCCTGCTCTCCAAATAACATATTTTAAAATACTAGCTGTTTTCCTTACTTTACAATATATAAATCAATCACCAACGAAGATATTAAAGGTGTAGAATATTAAGATAAAATCAGAAATTGTAGAAGAAGATAACAAGGTGTAGCAATTCTCACCTAAAAATGGTAAAAAAAATGGTCAAAAATGGTAATTTGCACTGTATATATCGGTCAATATGTACGATATCTTACCAAAATTAAGTGAATGTATATAATAAAGTTTGGTGGCGAAAATCGATCCACGAATTACTCCAGCCGCCCATACAGCTCAGGCGTTCTCCTAACTATAATATACCCGATATAATGATTCCCGACTTTCCAGGTATCTTTACACCATTTATATTGGTAAATATGTGTAATACTTTTATGAAATTAAGTAGAAATGTTTTCTTAGCTATAATGTGGCTTAGTGCTGAATACGACTGAAAGCGACCTAGATCTTGATCTAGTCCCCATATCCCTAATATAATAATTTCCACTCCTCAGGTTGACTATACACTCAATTGCGTCTTTTTGGCTGAGACGCATAAATCGCATAAATCTTAATAGAGATGTCTCAATAAAGATTAACATTAAAATCTTGGACATGAAGCATAATGTAATAATAAAACTAAATGAGTATATGAACAGCAGTTTATGTTAATAAGATACCAAATATTACATATGTTCAGAATTTCGTCGAATAACATTTCTTCAATTCTTACACAACATTTTTTAATATAAACACTTGAAAGTATTTCCCCCCTTTGAAACTTGTGAATTGCGAGAGTATAAAATGTTCGCTTACACCGAAATTTAGCACTTCCTTTCTTGTAATACTCTCGCAACGTGTTGTAACAGAGTAGAATAGTTTTATTCACCTAACGGTTGTTTGCAACACTTAAAACTAATCGATATAGATATAGATTTATATATATATATAAATTGTCAGGATAGCGAAACCAGTTGAATTTCAGGTGGCTGTCTGTCTGTCCGTATGTCCGGGCAGGCGATAACTTGGGTAAAAATTTAGATATCTTTATAAAACTTGGTGCACATGTTTCTTGGCACTCTGAGGTGGTCGGTATTGCAGATAGACGTAATCGTACAACTGCCACGCCCACAAAATGACGTTAAACAAAAGCCTATAAAATGCTAAACTAAGTTCCCAATAAATTGAAAATTTTTGGAAAATGGGAGTGGGCCCGCTTCCTAATAGGTTTTATGTACATATCTCAAAACCACTAAAGCTATATCAACCACACTCCGTTACTCCTTAGACAGTGTGGAAATGGGTAATATCGGATTATAACGGTTATATTGAAAACTACTAAATGTACGTTAACCCGCTGAAGAAACATACCAGAAGCATTAAATTTTACACACAAGATAGTAAAGGGCACACAAGAAGATAAGGGCTCCACAGGAATCGGTGTAAAAATTGGAAAATGGGGGTGGCAGCGCGCAGAGATGAAATCGTACATCTAGGGAACTACTACACCGATTTCAACAAAATTTCGTTGTTATTATCTGCATCCTTATATTAGAATGTGAAAGTGGGCAAAATAGGATTACAACCATGCTTACTTTCCATATATCACAATTTTGAATTCCATGATTTTTTCACTTCACAGTATATAAATAAATTACTAATAAAGATATAGAAAGGAGATATATTATTGGAATTCAGAATAAATCTTTCCCTGATAACATTCTCTACTTGTGTCAAAAATGGGTAAAATCGAGTAAATCGCTTAGCGCTCATATACCTCATGAAATCATTTTCGAATTTCCGATTAACTAAAATATATTTGAATTATTTCAGTGGAATTCAGAGCTGATAACAGTATATGCTGAAACCTAAAATGGATAAAATCGAGTAAACACTTCCCCTAGCTCCCATATACCTAATATAAGGGCTTTTAAACCTCTGGTTGACTTTATACCATATATATCGGCCAGTCTTTGAGGTATCTTAATGAAAGCCGGCATTTTTTTTCCGTAATAATATGTCGTGATGCGAAAATCGAATAAAATTGGATAAATGCTACGACTAGTCCCCATATACCTAAATGGTGGTGCCTAAATGGCAAAGTGGTCTGAGTCTGGCAAAGAGATGGTGTAACAAGATGGAATTCAACATTAACACAACCATGGTCACTATCACCAAGAGAAAATCCTTACCAGACCTAAGGATCATAACCAGCGCAAGTGATCGTTTGCACAGTCGGATTGTCACTCACACGAATAAACGAAGAGCGAAAAATTAGTACTGACAATGGGACAAAGCGGAAGTAAAATTAGTCTGGAATCATTAGTTAACTGAGTAGATTTATGCGGACGAATATCATATAATGTCTTTTTAAATTACCACATTGTCCAACTAAAGTCTAATGGTTACTCAACCTGAAATATTATAATTTTTTTTATATTTATTGGCACATGCACATTTTCTTATGTACAATCGTGCGGCGCAAACTTGCTTGTTCGACTTCTACAAGCACACTGATTATTTCTGATTGTTTATTCTAGGCCTTCCATTAGATCCCACTCCCATGTATTGGAACAAGCATTTAGAAAAGACCAAGCTTAAAATGTTCCAGAATATGAGGGATATCAGTAAAAGAAATCCCATTGGCACCACTCGAGGACGATATCATCAAATGTATGAATTTTACCAAAAAATTTAAACAAATTACCCTTGCGAGCAAAAACACAATACAGCGGCTAGAGGTAGTGCAATGCAGTGGTGCACCGATGGCTCGATAACATAAGAAGGTATTGAAGCTGGTATAGTGGCTCTATGTACAAGGCTGTCAGTGTCAATGGGCAATTTCAGGAGCATTTTTCAGACAGAGATCCCTACAAATAATGGGTGTGCAAATATCGCATTCGCGTATTTTTATACTAAGTAACTATAAGTTATACTAAGTGTTATACTAAGTAATAAGTGATAGTCAGGCAGCACTTAAGACAATCTGGTTTTATGAGATCAAATCACCATTGGTCCAGGAGTGCATAGAAAGTCTCAACAACCTATCAGTTTGTAACCGGGTCCACCAAATCTGCGTACGGGAAAAGAATGATCTGGCTGATGAATTAGCTAACGACTAGCTAAGATAAAAAAATTTAAGCAAATTTTTGACCCCTCTAGGGTCAAAACTATATTACTTGTGACATTATGCAGGCCACAGTAGACTTAATAGGCATCTTTAAAACAGGCATATCACATATCAACTTATTTATATTCGTCATAAAGTCAACCATATGAGCGGAAATCATTATAATAGATATATGAGGGCTAAACAGAGGTGTGACACAATTTCACCCATGTTTGATACTAAACCATATTAAGGGCAAGAAAACTTGTCCACTTACTTTTATTAAAATATCTTACATATTGACCGCTTTATACGATACGATTTTACTCATTTTTGACACATTAGTTACACTGTTTTCAGACAAAGATTTATTCTGAATTTTAATAATATACCTCACAGATTGATCGATATTTTCGGTAAAAAGTCTGTCATAGGCAATGGATCCACATATTCCGTATCTGAGGACTTGAACAGTTATATTCCGATTTCGAAATTTTTTAAACGTGAAATGACATACCCTAAAGGCATTCTTTGCGCAAAGTATCTTTATATTGGTAATTGATTTACATACTGTAAAGTAAAATAATCATATGGACATACACATACACTCCATACACACTATCATACACACACACTCCCGAGATAGAGAATTTCCCTTGAAAGTTGGAGGTGAAACACCCGTTCTCCAATTTTTAGACCGGTTTCTTTGAAGCCTTTAAGTACCATTTGGTTGTGAAATTTCTTTGGCTGCTTCTGGCATGTTTCATCATTGAGTTAACACACTTTTAGTAATTTTTAATATAGCCGTTATATTTGGAGTGGGCGTGGTTATCATCCTATTTCACAAATTTTCACACCATCTAAAGAGGTGCCGCAGAAATTTGTGCTCAGCAAGTTTGGTTGATACAGCTTCCATGTTTGTTTTGTACATTAAACCTATTAGAAGGCGGGGCCATGTCTGATTGTGAATGTGATTCCCTGTACCAAATTTAAGCTTTATATCTTACTTATGAGCTTATTTATGGCATTTTGCAGGTTTTCGCTTAACATCGTCTTGTGCGCGAAGCAGTTGTCCGAGAACGGTCCATCTGTAAAACCAACCTCCTCAAAGTACCAAGATATTTAAATTTTTACTCAAGTTATCGCTTGCACGGATATACGGACGGACAGACAGTCATCTGGAATTACACCGGTCTTGTCATCTTGATCATTTATATATAAATAAATTTAAATATCTCAATTTGTTTTAGGTGTTACAAACTACCGTTAGATGAACAAAACTATTATACTCTGTTGCAATATGTTGCGAGAGTATAAAAATCCACCAGAGAGAGAGAGTACGTAATAAAAAGAACTCAGCAATTATTACATCTGCAGTAGGTGGTGATTGATGTTGTACTTCCTCTCCAAATACTCCATTAAGGTGACTTATCCGCCTTACAAGTATTTAAATTTGACGACATTTTTGAGATATCCGTATTGTAATCCATTGATATCCTCAGCATACGACCAAACAAACCTCTTTTTTTTTAATCTTTTGAAAAATTATTAACAACTGTTTTTTAATAGATTTTTCAAATGGAATAATGCCCGTATGACATTCAGAAACAAACGTATTCTGAAAAGTTACCGTTCTTTCCAATATTAAGGAGAAATTACTCTACCAGTTCCGAAGCAGGCTTATCAGATGAAATATTTATTAAATGATCTTTTGGTACTTCCGAGCTGAAGGGATTAATACTGTTGAAATGTTCTAGTAAATTTCTTTTGTTGTTTAATATTTTTCCGAATACTGTGCTGATTCAAATCCGAAGCAACATCTTAGTGAGTTTGTAGTCCCAATTCTTAGTCCTTTTTTCTTTATTATAATTTTAGTCTTGTGAATGATTCGTAACATTCCCTGTAATAACTACTATCTGTATATTCACGTGGAAGAATGAAGTCATTATATAATATTTAAGGTTGTTTTTTCGCAATTTTTAAATTAATTCAATTTTTTCAATGTCTCGTCAGAGAATAATATTATTTTGCCAGTACTTTTGTTACAAATAGCACAAATGACTTGTTTTTTAATACAAAATAACTTTGATTTGAAAAATCACATAGACAAATTGGAAACATATAATGCACGTATAATACACTAATATTGAATATATAATACGTTGTACGTGAATGTGAGCAGCTCATATGGACTTTATTCATATTAATTTTGAATTCCTTTTGTTGATTTTGTTTTCAATGCCGTTAATTTTTATAACTGTGGTTCTTACATATCAATATGCAAAAATAAACAAAAATAATTTGGAATAAAACAAGATTCAGCTTCTTATTTAAGTTAAAAGTTCCCAATGTGAAGTGTCCAATTTTGAGTGTGACTCACTGTATATTCGAAATCAAGGTAGAAAATATGCAAACATTTATAAATAAATATTTATTAAGTGAGGGATCGCGATATACTTAAATATACTCTCACTCGCACCCACCCATATATATATTGCCACGCTCTCGCTTCTACAGCTATCCACATGCTCGTCTGGCAAGGGGTTGGAACTATAAAAAAAACCTTTGGCTAGTGAGGAAACATCATCTAATTATTACCCAACATACATAAAATACCCAATTTATACATTACCCAATATTATACATAAAATTTAGCTTTTATACTATAACATAAGTAGAATTATAATTTCATGAATATTAAGGATATTTGGCAAGGGGTTGCCACGATGTTAAGTATCTTGCATTGAATAACGTGATTTTTAGTAATATTTCGAAGGTAATTCCAACAAATCACACTTTATCATTTAATGCATTTATCTCGGTATTTTACATATCTTTAGTACCGTTTAGAAGCCGAAGCCACGATAACCCAATCTTCATAATGGTCTATTGTTCTTACCACTATGTACAATTGTGTGTTATGAGTATACGCTGACAAACTTTCAGCTTTTATAAAATAACGAATGTCTGTGGTTCACTGGCTCTTGCTGAACTAATAATACGTTCACTTAATTTTGTTGAAATATCTTACATATTATATATATACATATATTTCGAAAAACATTGTGTTAAGTATCTGTAAACTGCGGCTGTTCGGAGCTTCTTATAATCGGTATCTGGGGGCGTGAAAAGGTATAGTCCGATTACGATCATTTTTAGATAATAGTTGCCACATCTTAAATGTTTTATCTGTGCAAAGTTCTATTTCGATATCTATCCCAAAGTAATAGAATCTGATGGAATATAAGATGGTATTATATGGGAAGAAAGCGTGTTTATAGTACGATTTCGCCCAGTATCAAACTAGAAGAATGTCAAGAGAATGTTATTTACCAAATTTTGTTTAAATTCTGTAGTTGAGTAGTTGCTGAGATATGAAAATTTTTATACCGATTCACGTGCACACTTGCCGTATTATGCCTTACGATGAATTACACTAATTTTCACAATGTATCATTACATGTTTCCACTAAGTCTGGTTGATACAGCTTTAGTAGTTGTGTGCTATGCACATTAAACCTATTCGAGGGTGGAGACACGACCATTTTTCAAAAAAAAATTTAACCAGAAGACAACCACCACACACTGAAATCCCCTGTGCAAAATCCAAGTTTTATAGCTAATTTTCTGAATTGGTTCCAAATTCGAAGTTTATCAAGATATCTTAATTATTAAGCGTAATGTACAAAAAAATAATTATACAATGTGCAACATTTTGTGAGAGTATAAAAAAAATTATTCTACATAACAAACGACAATTCATATAATAAAAAAGCATACTTAACTTTCAAGGCAATACGCTACACACCATAAAATTATTCTTTCTTCTTTCCTAATTAATTTTTTTTTCCTCATTTATTTTTTTCCTCATTTATGACGTCGAACTTGGATAGATGGCGGTATTTTCCAGAAGTAATTAGGGAATTTTTAAACAACCGTGTCAAAATTTTTTCAAACAACACCAAACAAAATGTATTATGTGTTTGATAACTGAGTGCTACTTTCAAGAAGTTTTATCTGAATTGGGTATTATTTTGCTTATTCTTAGAAAAAATAGATCTAATATTTGACTTATTATTCCGATTTATGGTATGTACGATAATCAATATATTCATTATTTCGAAAATTTTGATTTTAATTAAGATATTTTCAAATCTTGAGTGTGTTATATTAGTTTACTGAATCGTACTGGAGTGATAGTCAAAAAGAAAACTTACGTTATAAAAACTATGA
Organism: Bactrocera minax; assembly: GCA_021498325.1. Lineage (NCBI taxonomy): Eukaryota > Metazoa > Arthropoda > Insecta > Diptera > Tephritidae > Bactrocera > Bactrocera minax. Next base: position 43,871 of record JAKEEE010000197.1, read on the forward strand.
AAGAGGCGCACCTTGCCATCACCTAAGGACACCATTGTGATCCCCATGTCGTAAACAGCCCGCAAATGGTCTGCATTACTTGCTTGAAAATCCAAAGCGCGTAATCGCTTCCCCGTGGGTACCCGGGGGCAGGAGCCCGTAATAAAATTGCGCAATGGCTTTCGTACTTTTTCCGGAAAAAGTTTATTGGAGTTGGGGCAAGTTCGCATAAAATCCAGAACGTTATGTTCATCTGTTTGCCTAAAGCCTGCAATTTGTATCACAATAAATATTTATTACGGAAATATTGATATTATTATTACTGAATGTTGTGTTCCCCAGCTGTGCAATAGTTAGTGGTAGCAGATGTGCCTCTGTAGTGAAAACAAATTCGTCGACATCGACAACTAAATCATTTGGCTCCGAAAATAATAAATACAGATATTTAAATGTTTCTGAGAGTACAAAGGAGTCCATGCGATCTTCATGTTTTCCTGTGCGAACATCGTTAACAGCCGCATATCCACATGGAACCTTTGCATATTTCTGAAGAGCTTTTAATGCCTTTTTGCCAACTTGGAGGTAATGGTGATCACCAGTAGCTCGGAATAGAAAATATGTTGATTCTATGAACTCGGGGCGAAGATGGTGTTGTCCCCAGTGAATTTGAAAATCAACAGTGAAAGCTTCTGGTATAAATGTGTGCATTTGCATTACTTGATAAAGCATTTCGTGTGTTTGAACAGCTGGTTTAATGTCTCCCGATAGAACTTGGAGCCCAGGCCAAAAAGCCAGTAATGAATCCATGAAATTACGCGATTTTGCATGAGGCCTATGCATGAGTACATCCAAAAGCATTGGTCCTTCGCTAACATATTTCATTACTGCATTGTAGTGGCGATTAAAGCGAGCCAAATATTTGTCGTCACCAAGGAGAACGTAAGATTTAAATAAGTATTCATAGTAAGAATCAATACCGGCTCCTACACCTGAATCACGACGTACCCAATCTCCAGAATGAACGTTTAGTACGGTTCCCATTAAATCAGAGCCCCTGTGCCGCAGCTTCCAAAGAGCATCCATGGCTGTATGAGCGCGTGCTTCAAATACAGGATCACCTGTGTAAAAAATTAAATAAAAATTAGTAGAGAAATAAGTTAATAAGCTTCAGAATGTCTGAAAAAATTTAAGAAAGATTTATGAAATAAAAAAATAAAACATCATATGAAAAATAAATAATGATGCAATGACCGAACATACATACCAGACAAACGTGATAAAGCCGCGAATTCCAATAAAATAGTCCCCGCACATGCTGTACATGTTTCGCGTGACCTTTTCAGTTGTTCATCTTTCATGCCATGACGCAGATTGACTCGAGCATGTGGTATTCCTGTTGATGTGTTAAAAGCTGGCAGTAAGCGATATCCTAGGTCACGCGCCATTTCCAACATTTCTCCGTTGTACCATAGCATTATTCCACGACTTTTTTGGATGTGTTCCGTTAAAACATGTGCCGAAAGTAAGCCACCCACCATGCGTATATTTGTTTCAAATACGGAAACTATTATATCGCTATCAAATTGGACATCTTGTATTACTAATCGAACAGCTCGTTCGAATTCATTGAAATCTTCAAGTAACACCAATGTGTCAATGGAATCAACCAGAGTCATTGAAAAACTAAAAAAAAAAAAAATAAAGAAATAACAAATAAGGAAGCGCTAAGTTCGGGTGTAACCGAACATTTTATACTCTCGCAATATGCAAGGATCAAAGGAAGGGAAATACTTTCAGGTGCTCGGTAAAATTTTTTAATATAAAATTTTGCCTAAGAATTCAACAATCATTATTCGAGGAAACCGTTAATGGATTATAATTATATTTGGTATCTTAATAACTTATATTACAGGGCATAGACTCACGTAATTTCATTATTATCCATTCATTCATCCATCCATTCATTCATTCATTATTATCATTATATCATTCATTATTATAATTATATATATATAATTATAATATTATAAGTATATATAATATTAATATATAATAAGTATTATATAATATATATATATATATTATACTTCGTCCAAGATATTTATATTAAAATCTACCAAATTAACTAAAATTCGACATATCCAATATAAACTCAACCAAAACAGCTTAATTAAATATATTGGGTATATAACGAAAAAGTCAACCAGAGAAACAGAAATCATTAAATAGGAATAAGGGGCTCAGACCACGGTCTGGACCCGTTTCATTAATATTTAGCGCGAAACCACATTGTGTTTAAGAAAATATATCCACTTAATTTCATTAAAATATCACATGTATTGACCAACATAAACGGTTTAAAATCAGCTGGAAAGTCGCAATTCATTATATTTGGTGTATTTTTTAGGTTGGGGAACGTCTGGACTGATTGCATTGACTTTTGGTATTACTCTAGAGAACATGTTTCGACGCAATTTTATGAAGATAACTCACACACTGACCGACATATTCTGTCCGATTTCACACATTTTCGGCATTAAACTATGATATATCTAATATTACACGTTCACTTAATTTTGCTAAGATTTTTACATATTGACTAACCGGATGTTTGAAATTCCTATATTAGGAATAAAAAATTATTTATATTATTTATATATTATAGAATAAAATATTATTTATATAATATTATAGTGGAAATGTTTATCCGATTTTATCCATTTTAGGCGCACGGACGTACAGTTTTCAGAAGAGAGAAGCTCTCTGAATTTCACAGGGATAACTCGTATATTGACCGAAATGTATGGTATAAAGTCTAACGGGAGGTTGAAAATCCTTATGTTTCAATAATTATATGGAGATTAGGGGAAGTATTTACTCGATTTTCCTCATTTTTGATACAAGAGCACATTATTATCATGGAAAGATAATCCTTCGATTTCATTACGATATCTTATGTGTTTACCGTTATATATGGTAATAAAGGCTACCGAAATGGTGAAAATCCATATATTAGGTATATGGGGCTAGGGGAAGTATTTACCCGATTTCCCCATTTTTGAGACGAGAGCACATTATTATCATTTCAGTGAGAATTTCAGAATTTCAGTACGATATCTCATGCATTTACCGATATTTTCGGTACAAAGTCAACCATAGGCACTGCAGTCCTTATATTATGTATATGGGGGCTTGATATGTTATATGCCGATTTCAACTACTTTCAATCAAATTAAATTAAAAATTGTGTTATGTGAGAAGCAGGCATGTTTGTTATTCGATTTCGAACACAAAGTAACAAAAGGATGCAAATATAATGTGATGTACCAAACTTGGTTGAAATTGGTTGAGCCGTTCTTGAGATATAGGATTTCACCTAAAAGTGGGCAATGCCGCGCCCATCGTCCAAATTTTACTCGGTTTCTTATGCAGCCCTTCCATACCATATTTAATTAAAGATTTAACGTTAACGAGGTGTTCCTTCAGCGAGTTAACCCACTTTTAGTAGTTTTCAACATAACCTTTGTATGGAAGATAGGTGTGGTTACTATCCGATTTGATAACTAATATACTCCGTTGCAACATGTTGCGAGAGTATACACACATTATTGTTATTGTGCTGTAGCGTCATCTAAGATCTGTTTCGTGATGGGAAAACTAGGTGTAGTCATCGACGTCATCTACCGGGAGAACCAGGCAACAATCTGTTTCAATAGAGTCGGAGCATAGAGGAAGGGGTATTAGATAATTTAGTTTAAGTGGACATACAAAGAGTGGTTATTATTATACGGAGATTCATTACAGAACTTATATTGGATATGCGGGTAGAGTGTGGATATGTACGAGTTTAATTTGGTACAATATCCAAAACGGGCGAGAGTCACTAGAGTTTCTCAAGTCAACTCGAGCGTTTCACTTCCGAAGGGAACTCGGTATTACTGGTATTCTACGAAGGTCTTAATTGCTTTTCTGTAAATGGCAATGAGTGACTTCATGCAACTGCATTCAAAGTCTGAATTGTAAAAATGTTATTTTAATTTTCCGGGGAGGTAGTTTCGTTTTAAAGAAATGTCTGGAAAGATGGTGTCGCCGAAAACTTCCTAGCAAAAGGGCAAAATCAAGAAACATCGTCTTATGGTCCAGAATACGGTGTTTTGCCATGATTATAATGTCTTGCATCTGCGTTCCATTAGTTCCAGTCGACCTGATTGGTACTGAGTAACCAAGTCTTTCATTTCTTCGTACTAGTCAAGAATAATAGCGACAAGATTGTGATATGCAACGTCATAAAAGGGAGAATGAGAAAAGGCGACATAGAAAAACTGTAAAGTTTGCTTGTAAATTGTTAACAAAAACGCAACCACTTTTGTAAACTCGTGAAATAAACATTACTTATTAACTTGTAATGAAAAGGTTTTAGAGAAACGAGTAGAAGACTGTATCGGGAAAATATTTGTTTGCATATGTAAATAAATACACACCGTTGAAATAATTGTTAAAGTTAAAATTAATGAAATTTATAACAAAAAAATATATATATTGTAGGGAACATGAATGCCAGAACAAGACAGAATCGACGATAACTTGCCAGAACCAGTTAGACAGCGACAGCAGTGGTGGTAACGATCTACTATGTAAGGGCTGCCGGAGTGGCAGCAGACATAGTTCTCATTAGAGTGTTGCCGAGTAAAGTGTTAAATTAGTTGAATTAGAAATAAAGACAGGTGACTTTTATTTAACAATCCTTTGATCGAACTCAGACTAGAGTTGTAACGTAGGCGATTAATCTAGTAAATCCGATCCGAAGAAAGACGGTATAGTAGTGAGCACAGGAAGGAGATCGAGTTACTAAATTGCCGCCAGAAAGCCAATGAATCTCTGCAGGAATTTGCTACGGAGATTGAGAGGTTAGCTCATTTGGCTCATGGCTCTGCTTAGTAATAGAACATTTAAAGCTCATAAAGTAGAAATAGAAGAACACTTGGGTGAATCAATTACTTGAAAATATTGATAAACTACTGGAGAAATGATGGCGTGGTTAAATACTTCAACTGCGGAAAAATATCCAACTGGACCCTTATGTAAAGCTGAGGAAGATCGAGCAGCTTTCAAATCAAATCAATCGTTAAAGGGAGCCAACAGAAAATGGTACGGGCTGGCTCCCGCAAGTGAACGGCCTATAATCTGCACCTCAAAAATAAGCAGGAATACGAGTAACGTAACAGTTAATGGATGTATAGATGGCAAAAAGCGCATACTGACTGTGGATACGGGTGCTCCCCCTGCGGGTCGGGGGATAAGAATAACCCGCGGTAGGCATGCCTGTCGTACGAGGCGACTAAAATCCAAAAAGTGCACTGTATTTGAAATAGACTTTGCTCAATCTATAGGCTCAGCCATGTCAGAAACGGTGCTATATTACTTAGCTTGAACTAGGTTTATATCACTTTAAATGTACTATACATGCACTTAAAGCGAGGCATTGTAGTTCAAGCTACAAATGCCACCAGTCGAGATGAATGGGTAACTCAACTGGAAGTAGCCTTCGGGCTACAAGGTCTTACCGAAGACTTGAAATCGGTGCCACGGGGAGCAGGGGCCCGGTGGAGTTGTGGGTTGTACTTGCAGCTCCATCCTGCTCATTGCGGTAGGCCCTTCGGGGAGTATCGTGGTGGCTGTGGTTTAAAACCTGAATGCGGGTAGAACTGTCTGGGGCGGTACAGTTCAAATGTGGAGTTGCATTGCAACCGGGTGCCCGACCCATAGAAAGTCAGAGGTTTTGGGTAGGCCTCGAACCCCACCAAAGTGGTTATTTGTGCCATTCCACAATGCCGATCGGTACCGTTGATTTTAGCAAAAAGCTATTTTTAACGGGGCGCTGATCGACGCATTGTATTGATCCGTTGTGTTTTTGAACACCGTGGAGTCGAGCTGATCAAAGGCAGGTACCCACGTAAATCACTTCGGATTCTGTGGATACGGGTGCGTCACATTCCATAATTCGATCTGATCTGGTCAATAAAAAAATAAGACCATTAGCTGGTGTACAGTTACGTACTACAACTGGAGAAGATACTCAAGTCCTCGGAGAAGTAACGTGTGAGATCACAATTGGAAAGGTTACCCCCGGTTAACCCACGGTTACCCACGGTTAAGCCGTGTTACACAATTTTATAGTGGCAGACATCGTCGACGAAATCATAATAGGAGGCGACGTTTTAGCTAATCAATGGATTAAAATCGACATAGAAAACATCATAATGATTTATACCAATATGGAAGTGCCACTTATGTTCGGTTATATTAATAACCACAACATTAGACGAGTACTAATAACAAAAAAAACAGCTGATTCTACCAAAATCAGAAGCAGTTGTTTTGGAAGAAATAGATGGTGACTATGGAGAAAACAAGTTGTGGGTTCTCGAGGCCGCAGAAGAATCTACACCATATTTAATTATAGGAAAAACTCTGGCTATGACAAGACGAGACAAACGCGTTCCAGTAAGAGTACTTAATGAGTTCAAGTCACCAATCTAACTTTCCAAAGGAGCTATATTAGGCCAGGGTCACGGATCGACGGATAGCTAGCTCTGGTTTAAAGCTGAGCTCGAGGCAGTGTTCCATGTTCAAAAATAAAGTAGGCTACTCAGGACACAAAGTAATAACGGAGGGCATTTGTACAGCTCGCAGAAAAAACAGTGTAAGAATGGCCCAGCCTTAAAAATGTACATGAATTGCAAAGCTTCTTTGGACTGTGCACCTATTATCAACGATTCGTTCCAAAATTAGCTAGTAGCCTCCAAGAACTTACGTAAAAGAACAAAACCTTTGAATGGAATAAATAGCAGTATTATAGTCAGACGATAAACAAGCCAGAGAAAAATTATTCTGTACTCGGAGGTAATTACTGGCGTTGGTGAAGTGCATCAAGTCCCTTATAGCCAGTGACTTCGAGTAAGGACAGATCATGCAGTATTAAAATGGCTACTATAATTCAGGAATCAGAGGCAGTTGATAAGGTGGATTAAGAGACTCCAAAGGGTTGACTTCTCCGTAGAGCATTGCAAAGGTAGTAGTCATGGAAATGCGGATGCGAAATCCCGCCGTCCCTGTAATTTGGAATGCAGACATTGCTCAAAAGCTGAGGCCAAAAAACACATTGTAGATGTCCGATTAATGACAATAACATCCACAGAAGACTGGGATCCGAAGAAACTACGAAATCGTCAGCAGGAAGATCCAGATTTTACTCTTATAATTGGTGGTGTGGAACTGAACGAACGACCAAAGAGAAAAAATAGCTACAGAAAGCCCAGTCGCAAATACATACTGGGCACAGTGGAACAGAGTAAATTTGATGTCTAGCTGTTTGCCTCGAGTATGGGAAAGCAAAGACGGGCAAAGCTCTCGGGCTCTTATGATTATTCCGAAGGTAAAATTCTCGAACTTCTCAACGAGCTCCACAACGGTTCAAGTGGATAGCGCATGCGAATCACGAAAACATTGGTGGTTGTCGTCAATGAGTTGCGGAGTGGATTGATAATTGTACTAAGTGCATTGCAGTTAAAGAGCCGAGGTCCAGGAGTCATGGCCAAATGAAGCAGTATAATTCAGTTGCACCATTTGAACGAATTGGCATGGATGTAGTTGCTCCATTTCCTACCAGTAAATTAGGAAAGATATGTTTTGGTAGTCATGGACTATTTCAATAAATGGACAGAGGTATACCCAATTCCTAATCAAGAGACTAAAACAGTAGCGGACAAATGCATCAACAATAGGGTAATGAGATATGGTGTTCCTGTAGAATTAAATTCTGACCAAGGGAGGAATTTCGAAGCAGCTCTAATTCAGAAGATGTGCCAGAAACTAAGTATACAGAAAACACATACAACTGCATTACATCTGCTGTCCGAAGGCATAGTAGAATGATTCAATCGAATTTTAGAAGAACATTTTATGAAAGTGGTAGACAAGTATCAAAAAGATTGGGATAAACATATATCCTTGCTCCAATGGCTTATCAGTTAAGGATTGATTTGAAGTTTGGAATTAATCCCAATGGGGGTATGAATGCTAAGAAAGCCAACAGTATTCTAGAAGACGAGATGAGAGAAATCTATTAACCAGCGGACGCAAATTATGTCTGATAAAATGAAGGCAAAATACAACAAGGCAATTAACTCTAAGGGGTTTGTTGAAGGAGATTGGGTGTTGTTATATAACCCCACAACGGAAGAAAGGGTTTTATCCTAAATTACAGTGTAGTTGGGAAGGACCATACCAAGTTATTAAACGATTCAACGATGTAGTATATCGCATACAGACCATTGAAAGACCTAGGAATAAAATGAAGGTAGTGCATTTAGAACGACTTGCAGCGTATGCGGTACCCAAATATGTATAATCGGGACGATCAACTTAGGTGGAGGGCAGTGTTATGAACACGAATGCCAGAACAAAACAGAATCGACGATAACTTTCCAGAATCTGCCAGACATCGAAATTTATAGTTGCCAGAATGTTCGAGTGGCGATCTGTTGGTAACGATCTACTATATAAGGGCTGCCGGAGTCGCAGCAGACACAGTTCTAATTACAGTGTGGCCGAGTAAATTGCCAAGTTTGTTGAATTAGCAATAAGGACAAGTGTAAAACCATTAAATAGTTGGTTTTATTTTACAATCCAGTGACCGAACTCACAGTAGAGTTTCAACGTAGACGATTAATTTAGTAAATCCATTACAATATGTTATTATTTCGTTCTTGATTTGTTTCTTTTGCCGGACTTTTTATCCTTTTAAGAAGGGGTTTCTATCAAACGCGAACGAAAAAATGTAACGGATCGAGGTTGCCGTAATCTCTAATTCTATCATTCTTGGTACTACTATAATAAATAATAAACATGTTAAATAAAGCTAACACAAAATTATAAGCCTTTTTATGCTATAGAAGTATACATTATTTGGAAGTATGTAAAAATTTTTATGATTTTTAGACTAAAAAGTGGATTCATTAACTATTTAATACGACACTTACATGCTTTAATTTTTACTAAAAAATTTTTTATTATTAATAGTGTCAGCACATATGTTTATTGAGCAATGATTTAAATTTCTACACAAAAACAGTGTATTTTGATTTTTTATGCACATGTCGCTAAAATAATGTATCTTTTCTTAACGTAGATATTAGAAAAATCTATTACTAGCGACGTATTACTATTTAAAATATTTTATATTCGATAGATAATACAACTTACTTTCCCAAAATGTCATCCATGTCGCCTCGGGAAGGCGTAACGCCTCGATATCTACCCTTGCAGGAAAGTGGCATTAATTCATCGGCAGGGTAGGCGTTTTTCATATATGCTCGATATGCGTGATAAAACATATCTCGTGCTTCATTTCTAGTATTATTGCAATAATTGTAAGACAAATTCTATTTATTAAAAATTTTCCCCTTACCGCAATTCGTTACGTTCCTTCCGGGACATATTTTGAGTTGGTATACTTTCACTTAAGATCAAAGCAACAAAACTTGTCAAGACTAATATACTAAGCATAATATTATCATGTGAAAACATTGAAACGTTTTTAGTAGACATGTTGGTTTTGCGATAGGACTTGTTTTAATAAGAGCTGCTTAAATCAAAATTTCTGTTTATGAAAAATATAATCTATTAAAAGTTGATAAACAAATAGCTTAACATACATATGCATGTTCTCACTCTTACATTCAATCTTAATACGAGTTATTTTTGCTTAGATTTAGATTGACGGTTAGCAATAACACTTTGAACGTGCGCACTGATTAATTTAGGTGTATTAAGATTTAAAAAAAAATTTTTTTCTCGCAATTATTTAACCACGTCACAACATTATAAAAATATTTGAATGTTACTTTAAAAAGATAACAACCTCAAATTGAGTAAGTATTTTAAACAATGTACTTTTAATTCTCCTCAACGCATTTTTGTTTAGCATCTTACTATAAAATGCATCTAAAAAAAAAAAATTTCTATTATATCAAGAACGTCTGCCATAGATAGATAATAACGATGCTACTCAATAATATAGGCAATAATTTTTGTGTAAGAATTTTATAAATGAGGCACTGAACTTTAAATCGAAATTGTTATATATTATTAAAGTTCTCCGCTTGAATTTTTTTTTATATTGTTTATATTTTTATATTCAATAACACTGCTATATCACAATTTTCATTTACTCCTCAATTTTTATTATAGTTGGCAAATAGCTATATTATGTACGGTTTTCAAAACTGTCAATTGGTTCAGTATTGCCAATTCAAGTTTTTTTGTACATCTCAACTATCTAAGCCGTGCCAGCTTAGTTTAATGAAGCACCAATTTTCACTCCTGGATGCATACAAACCACCTACCTAACCATAAATTCTTTATACAAGCCACCATACAAGACGGAGGTAACCAATTCACTACTACCAAGCAAGTCACGACTACCGAAACTCTAAAAAATTGAAAGGATTAGCATGGAAACTAATACATACACATGTTCCAACTCATTAGCTCTTTGTAGCCCCTATATAGCTCAAGAGTTTCAGTTAGTTTTGTCATTTCGGTCTTAAGAAACTTATAGAAACCTTAGTAGAGACCTCTGGTAGCGCAATCGGGTATTTAAAGTGTGATTTAATCCAAGAATGATAAAGATAGAAATTACCCCAAGTTTTCACCTTAAATTTTTTGATTTCAGTTGTGACAGATATGACGTCATATATTTAAGAATATGCGAGTAAAATTATGACTGAACTTTCCGATATACAAACTGTCAGAAAATGGGTAAATTTTTGTAAGCGGAAGGAAATGTTTAACCATATATGTTCTTTTATTTGCAGAGACCATTTTGTAGATGACGATTTTATAAGATTGATGCAATTTGCTAAGCCTTCGATGCGCAAAAATGACTTGAACAAAGGTAACAAAAGAAAACGGAAATTCAATAAAATAATTACATATTTTCATAGATTCAATTACTATAATTTTACATAAATATATCAATATTGTTATTAATAAAATAATAAATATTAAGAATATATTTATTTACAACGAAGTAAACTATTGGCGGAAACATCGTAATTACAACTCGTTTTAATCATTCACTCATTTTGCTATATATTTACAATATTTACTTACATATGATCCAAATATTTTTCCGATAGAATTTTCAACCCGTTTATTAGTTTATATGTATTTATACATTTATAGTACACAGTAGTATATTTATATAGTAAATTAATATAAATAGATCAGAAATATTATTAACATATGAATATATTCATTTACAATAAAATAAACTATTGGCGGGAACATCGCAATCACAACTCAACTAATTTGCAATTATGTCGAGAACATTTTAACACTCGTTTCATTAAAACTTTTCCAATATAAACTAATAAATAAATTTTATTTCGCGAGTTTACAAATGTGTTTACTTCTTTATTTACAATTTAAGGGCAAGTTGACTGTTTTTCTATGTTGCCTCTTCCCATTTAAAGTGTATCATGTCATCGCCAATCGAGTGTCGCAATCTTGTCTCTATGATTCTTGATTTGATCGATATTTGGCCGGCAGGGTAAAAATAATTGAATATTAAATCGGTTATGTGGCAATATTTTCCAGCTGTTTTTAGAGCATGTTGTTAATTTAAAAGGTTTATAAGTCTATAATTTTTACGTTATTTGGAAATTTGGAAAATAAGAATTACAATTATGTTTTTAAATATTATTACAAAGCAAAAAAGTTCACTTGTTATTCGCGTTTATCAAAAGTGTTTACTGAATATACACAGTGTAAAACTTAACATATTTTCGTACCTAAAAATTGACAACAGTAAACATTTAAACGAACGGTTTATTCATAACTATATTTTATCAGATAAAAATGTCTTTCAACCAATTGCAAATATTGCTATCCCTAATGATCCTGTGTTAGTTAAAAATACTAACGAACCATTGACTTCTAATGAACCAGAAACACCAACTTTTAAATTCAAATCGATTTTATATAACGAAAACGAAGATGAAATTATTGCCGAGCTTAATGATTGTAAGGATGCAACCCAAGTTTGTATTGTCGAAAGAAATTAATCACGAAACAATAATATACCTAAATTTTTACAGTTGTTGGAGTGCATAAAAGAAAACCGTGAAAGATTTAATCGCAACCATTTTGTTCAGTCGATTTTGGTTTTTAAAGATATTTTTCAAGATTCTAAGAATAGCTTAGTTATAGGAGAATTATTAGAAGTAATTTTAAATGGTTTGGAACCTCACGTAAAGTCAATAAATATTACAGAACTAAGTTGTTGTTACCTTTGTCTGCGTAAATTTGAAGTGCCTAACGTTAATTTGGTTATGCGGCAGTTGCTCCTGGTTGCACTAAAGAAGATTCTTATTACGTCAGCAGATAAACCAATTGCTCTATCTGCATTATCTCGACTAGCAGTTGGTATTAACATCGGTAATGATTTCCATATTCCTACGGTTTGTAGCCCATTTATTCCACATATAATGTCCCATATTGAACACTGTGATAATGAGGAAGATATACGTTTCCTTTCAGTATGCATAATAAATCTCCAATCATTAATTACGACAGATATTTTGGAAACATTTAAAAAAAAATTAGAAGTTCTAATTAGAAATGGTATTATCAACACAGAAACTCCAAGAACGGCAATAAAATTACTACATTTATTAAATATTTCAATATGGTCACAAAAAAATGGTCAACTTATACGACAACTTTTATTGTTACTATATCCAAAATTTTCAGAGCTTAGTATAACGGATCTTAAAGCCATTAGTAGAATTTTCGGTTACCACTTGGAGCCATCAGCTTTAATTAACCCACTTGGCAAATTGATTAAAGATTTAATTCGAAGTCACCAAACGGTTGATCTTATCGCCGCCTACTTACCATTTATAGAACCTCGTTGCCGGGAGCCAACAATTCAAATATGTAAAAATTTGCTTTTTGCTTCCGAAAAAAACCTAAATCCGTATCCTGCTGCCGATTATTTTCAAATAATTCGTGCTTTAAAAATATCAAATTCGAAAATATGTGATGCATATTGGGCTAATATTTTAAAAACTTTGGATAAGAATGATGGAGAGAAAACACACCTTCGGTTCCTAAGACACTGTCATCGATATATGCATTTTAATAATAATTTGGGAGGAACATATCGATTTATTCCTCTCGAACGGCGACTCTCTCAAATTGCTATGGAATTAATAGAAAATGATGTATCTGCACAAATACCCTCTAAGTTTGCGCGTTTAGCAGCTTTTGTGTTAGCATATGGTCATACACCTTTTGGAAGGAAAAAGTTTCCTAATACTGTACTTTCCAAGGTTACATCCATGTCCAGTCAATTCAGTATTATAGATTGTTTTTTTCTCAGTCGAGGCATTCATATTGCTTTGGAATTGCGGTAAGTTGTCTTCTAGAAATAGACTAAATTATATAACAGTAACGAAATAAGTCATATATTTTAGATTTCGTAATACTACTCCATCGTTATTGGAGATGCAACTAGCTGCTATAGATAGCGTACTAATCGATTCCATTGGGCGCCATTTGGAAAACAAATACTTGTCGATTTATGATTTAAACACTACAGTGCGAACACTTGGATATAGAAAATGTTTGTTTTTCAGATGATATTTCTATGGATATATATATATTTTTTTTCTATTTAGCTTTGAAGAATAAAACAATTTTTCAAGAAGCCTTAGACCGGTACAATCAACTTGATTATAGTGAAATTAATTCACGTGTAATTCGGGAAATGGCTTACAATTTCAATGAATCAAACTGTATTTTACCTATTGCTATGGAAGCAATGTTCAAATACATTGAAAATAATTATAGCCACGTAATTGGCGAAACCGTGGAGAAAGTATTAAGTTGTGCCTATAATTTAGGTTATACGCCAAAATCTGAAGCTGTACTTAATAGCACTGCATTTATTTTAAAACGGTACGTACTACTACTAAACAAGCAAGGAAAGGTTGGGTTTGAACGTAATTGAAGATTTTATACTCTCGCAATTTGCAGGTTTTAAAAGCAGGGAAATACTTTCAGGTGTTGGCAAAACTTGATATTCAAAAATTTTGCGTAAAAATTCAACCTCTTTATTCGACGAAATTGTAAATGGAATACGTGTACAATCATGTTTGGCACCATAGTAATTTATACTATAGGTCATATTAGAGTATTAATCGCTTCTCGTTTAATTTTCTTTAGATATCCTCCATTGAGATATGTGTGACATAAACTCAATCAAAGGGGCGAAATTTGATATATTGAGAATGTGCCGAAAAAGTCAACCTCAGGGGCTTAGACCGTGGTTTAAATCGCTACTCAGCGCTAAACACATTATGTTTAAGAAAACTTAATTTAATTAAAATATCACACATATTGGTCTATATAAACAGTTTACAGCCAATTGGAAAGTATATAACTAACTATATCGGGTTTTTTGGGTTAAGGGACGGCCTGACCCGTATATGATGGCTGGGATAATTCGTGGATCTATATCACTCATTTATATATATGTATATATATATTTGATATATATATATATATATATATCAAATCTTTGATCTTTGATTTGATGAATGTATCAAATATTTGATATATATATGTATATATGTGATATATATGATATACTAAATATATGTATATATATATGATATTCTATGTATGTATATATATATAATATACTAAATATATGTGTATATATGATATACTAAATATATGTATATATATATGATATACTAAATATATGTATATATATATGATATATAATACCCCCCAAATATTCCGTTGTTTTGTTTTTTGTTTACCGTTATCAATGATGCGAAATCAATGCTGATTTTGAGTGAACACTTAAATGGCACAATTTACTTTGCAGAAGTGGTACTCGCGTAGATTTCAATAGAAGAACATCATTTATTGTATTGTTGAAAAATAAGTAATTAAAAGTATTTCAGTGTAAGAAATAATATAAAATGGGTTCCGCAAAACATACCATATAGTTTATGGTAAAGAAAGGCGAATAATTTGGAACTTGTATGAAAAGGGGCTAAAAGTGACCGATATTGCTAAACTAATGCAAACTTCTCGTAAAAAGGCATACAACGCAATCAAATTATATGTGGAGAATCGCCATGTATTGGTAAAAGTCATGATTTGGAAGGCAAGACCACGCAAAGCGTATGTGCGTACGAGTGCTGCTACAGAAAGAATGGTCAAAAATTATCCATTTAAATTATCGTGACGGGTAGCAGCTGGTATTAATCAATCAACGAGCTTAAAAATATCCTTTAGACTTGTCATGAGACGTTTGAATTAGGCAAAGTTGTTCGGTCGCATTTCGAGGAAGAAATCACTCCATTAAAAAAAAAAAAAAATTCAAAACTATTGATCTTCGCTAGAACTCATCAAGAAAAATGCTTAATTTTTAAAATATCGGCTAAAGGCTGCTCGTAAGAATCAATAAAAAAATGGACAAGTTTCAGTACTTGAAAATTTTAAAAAACCATATGAAACTATATGTTTTCAATTCTATGCCAATCAAATGGAAATTTATGCAAGAAAACTTATGAAATGTAGTCAAGACTGAACCTGCAAAGGTTATTTATAAAAATATGGACGATCTCTGGTCTGCCGTTAAAAACGCTATACTTAAAGCTAAGTGTCAAAATTTCGTGGAAGGTATGGGTCGCTGGTGTGAAGTAGTCAACAAAAAATAAAGGCTACACCACATATTAATAAAAAAAAAAATTGTACGGACCAAAATTGATAAAAATGCAATTTGAACTAAATTGTCCATCTTTTGATAGGTTGTGCCATTTATGCGTCCAGCTCATTACACAGTTTTCGCATTTCAGTCTTTATTTTTTTTAACAATGAATTATAACTTCAATTTGTACTATTATCTCCAAACTATTATACATACCCAAACTCTTGTTATTTATTAAAAAAAAGTTCCAATATTGTAACACAAGAAAGAAGCCATAAAAAATGTGCCATTTATGTGTCCATAGCAGTATATATAAATATATATATATATTTGTATGTATACATATATGTATAAAAATATATATATAAATATAGTAATTATTATTATTATATATATATATATAGTATAATATATAATATATATAGTATATATATATATAGTATAATATATAATATATATATATATATATAGATATAGTATAATATATAATATATATATACATATTATATATATTATATAATATATGTTATGTTAGTATACTATAGTTACTATAGTTACTATAGTATATCCAATATTATACGTTAATTTAATTTTGCTCGAATATATTACATATATACGGTGTAAAGCGAGCCGGAAGTTTGAAATTTTTTGTATTAGGTATATAGGGCTAGGGGAAGTATTGTCCCAATTTTACTCATTTATGACACAAGATCACGTTATTATCAGAGAAAGCTTCACTATACAATATATCTTATAGATTATCCGATATTTTGGGATAAAATTCAACCATAGGCACTGAGGTCCACATATTCGGTATCACGTGGCTTGAAAAGTTATGGTTCGATTTCAACTGTTTTTGTTTTTTTTTTAGATGAGAGATAGCGTCCCTTGAAGTTACAATTTGTGCAAAGTTTTATTCCCATATCTTAATTTGTGCTTTACTTATTTACTGCAAAGTGAAAGTGTCAGATGGAATTTAAAATTATGTTATATGGAAAGTAGGCGTGATTGTAGTTTGATTTCGCCGTTTTCACACTGTAACATAATGATTTTGGGATATAATATGGATCAAATTTGTTTGAAATTGGTCAAGTTGTTCCAGAGATTTGAAATTTCAGCAAAAAGTTTGCGGTGCCACGCCCAGTTTCTAATTTTTATACCGCGCGCATGTGTCCTCTTAGTGCCATCTTTGTAGTAAAATTTAATACTTCTGACGTGTTTCTTTAGCGAGTTAATGTACTTTTATTAGTTTCCAACATAACCTTTGTATGGGTGGTATACGTGAACACGTGTACCAAGTTTCATCAGATTAGGTGAGGTTAGATTCTATGGCTGATCCTTAAGATGGGTATCGTACTTGGACTACTATATACTACTACTACTACTACTACTATATATATATATATAAGGACTGTATATTATATATACTATATACAGTCCTTTGTGAAGCCAGGCAAAGCGCCTTTAGGCCATTACAAATCTACTTAGACGTTTTATTTCTATTCCCACTAGCTCACCGGAATGTCTGAAAGTGTGAGCTCCGAGGTGTTTAAACCTCGATCTCGCAAAGGTGGGACAACCAAGAAGGAAATGTCGAGATGTTTCTACCTAGTCTTTTTCCAAACAGCTTCTACAACTGACATCCAGTAATATTCTCAATCATACCGCGTGGACACCGATAGGCCAATGACCAGTTAGAACATTTATAAATAGGGAAAAGCTAACGTTGCGATCCACTTTGGTGCAGAAGGATCCTGCGACCGCTTAAAAACTAATGATAGCCCAGCGCTGGCCAAGTTCCCGTAATGCCCAATTATCCAGTAGCAGAACGCAAGAAGAGAGCAAACCGATTGAGCTCAAGACTAATACCGCCGCCCCGCTAACACAGTGGATAATCACTTCTATGAAAGAGGCTACACTTCGGAACAATAGATTTACAGCTACGTTATTGGCAGCAACCTTAGCTTGAAAAACGCTATAGTAAATTTCCTATCTGGGATGAGCTCTAAATACTCCACCGTATCTGCAGGTTAAAGGCAGATAGGATTTTTTTTTCTTCTAGTGAATAAAATCAACTCAGTTTTACTTGGGTAAAGGCGAGGCCACTTTTAGCTGCCAATAAGTTACGACGATGAGGTACTCTCAAACGGTACTCAGGTACTGACCAACACTGTTATGGCCGTCGCCTGCAAAACATTCTTGAACGCTTCCTTAATATCTAGGGAGGTCTCAACTGCGAATTCTTTAAACCTGATGGCTTCCTCAAGCTATGCCACGATAGTATACTGGGTAGTGTCTCACCCTTCTGTAAGCGTTCTTCGCTCCTGAGAAACGATCCACAAAATTCAAAGGGTTTGAACGAGTTGATCCCTCGAATCATGTACCGCTTCTCCAGAAGGTCGACAAAGGCTGTGTAATCTTCCTGAAGCACTCCGAGAGGAATTTTTCTAGGGGATTGGTCGGAAAGTGAGCATTAAGAGCAGTTTAAGCGTATCTTCGCTGCTCAAAGCCCACTTTTCATTCGCAACTTTCATAAGCCACTTGAATAGGGTTCCTTGGGAGGATACGCCTGAACCTAGAGGTTCTTGGCCTTTCCTATCTCGGACTTCTGTATTGCTTTATATAACGCCCAGTCGTCAGTAGACCCACTCCAGCGAGCTTTGCTGAATAACCGTCTGCAAGATGCCCTGATTTCCGATTTCTATGGTCCAACAGAGAGATTTCCCACTGCCCTCAGTGGACGGGAGTTCTCCAAGGCAAGAAAAGCTGAAGACTTCAATACACTCGTCCACCAGACTGTTAGTGAGTAATAAAGAAGAGCTAGTCGGAGCTTCCTGCTGTACAAGTCACAGTTTATATTCCCAGAATTTACATAACGCTTTCTAGGCGGGTATTCTCCGACCAGAATGAATCCAAGGTACCTATGGTCATTGAAGGAGTGATCGTCAAAAACCCTCTAGTCTGAGATCAAAGGGTGAAGTCAAGGGCTTCTTCTCCAAAGTCACAAAAGTAGGAGAGTTTCCCCTGACACAAATGAAAAGATCTTCGCTTGCAATAAATTCGAAGAGCGACTCACCTGAACTGTGAACAATATCCGAGCAGCCACAGTTGAATGCCATGAAATGGCGTCAGGAGGAATAATTACGCTGGTTCTTCTTCACGGCTTTTCGGCCAAGGTTTTCCTCAGCAATATAGGGTTGTTCCAGCTCATCGTCGTATGGCATATAGGCTGAGGTCAGCCAGAATTCTCCGACGACGCTTTCTAATATTGCCGTCACCACATCAGCGTTACTGAAATTAGGTAAAAGAAGTACCGTTAATTTATTATGGACCAGCAAACAGGTTCCTAGTTCTCAACACATAGCTAAGCCACGTCTGCTTTATCAGGACGACATCTGGCTCCAGACGAGGCAGCAGATTGACGGAAGTCGCCTTTGGGTATTTAAGGTTAATCTGAAGAAATCTCTCTTGGTGATAAGGTTCCTTAGTTCTCTCTAATTTCATCAAGATATATAAATTTTTACTCGCACGGACAGACAAATATCCGGAATTCAACTCATTTCATCATACTGATCATTTAGATACAGTGATAATTTAGATATGGTGTTACAAACAACCTAACTAAACTAATATGCTCTGTTGCAACATATTGCGAGAGTATAAGAATTATGATACATAGGAAAAAAACAAATTTGTTACTGGTGTTGTTAAATAGTGTCCTTATTTTAACTTCGATCGAGTTGTGTTTTGGGTCAATATCATGCTGAAACAAAAAAAAAAGTTCGGTAACTCGCTGAAGAAACATGTCAGAAACATTAAATTTTACAGTAAAGGTGGTACCGAAGATATGCATAGGAATCCGTGTAAAATTTTGGAAATGGGTGTGGCACCGCCCACTTTTCGGTGAAACCGCCTATCTCAGCAGCCGCTATACCAATTTCAACAAAATTTGGTAAGTAAGATTGTATTTGTATACTTCTGTCACATTGTGAAAATGGGCGAAATCGGATAACAGCCATGTCTACTTCTCATATAACACAATTTTAAGTTTCATCTGATACTTTCACTTTAAAGCATATAAATCAAGCGACAAATCCAATTAAGATATTGGAATGAAACTTTGTATGAATAGTGCCTTCAAAATATGCCACCTCATGCGTAAAAATAGACGAAATCGGATTATAACTTTTCAAGCTCCCAGATACCCAATTTAAGGACCTCGTGCCTATGGCTGACATCGTAAGCTGACAGTAAGCACTTACCCTAGTAGTGAGGTATCTTAATGAAAGCCAGATCTTTTCCTGGCAATAATATGTCGTGATCCCAAAAATGAATAAAAGTGGATCAATAGCACCCCTAACGCCGTGTACCTAATATAAGTATTTATCTAAGTTTTAGATAAGATATTTAAGTTAAGATTTATTCTAATAAGAGTGTTGCCAAGTAAAGAGTAAGTGAATTATAAGTACGCTCAAATAACGAGTAATAATGTGCTAAGTTATTGAATAAGAAATTAAGAAAAGTGTATAGCCATTAAAATGTGACTAATTGAACAATCCAGTGATCAAACTCCGGACTTTCAACGTGAACGATTAATTTAGAAAATCCGTTACAATTGGTGTCAGAAGTGGGCTTGTCAAATCCCATAAGAGATAAAAAAAAGCTAAGTTTAATGAACTAAAGATTGAATAACTAAAAAAGAAGCTGGAGCAACGTGGTTTGCCAACAGACGGAATAAAATCCGAATTGCGATCTCGGTTGCGAGAGGCCATGGAAGCAGATAACATTAATGTTGACGAATACGTCTTTCAATCGGAACTAGAGGAATCGACAACGAAGATGGAGGAAATGAAGAAGCTCAATGTTCATCAAAAGTTATGGGCATGAACATGTTTTTGACTGCAATATCGCAGGTGTCATCGCAGATCAAAGAGCAGGAGACACGTATATCGACGCAGGTGACCTCACAAATAGCAGATGTGTCATCGCAATTGAAAGAGCAGGAGGCGCGTGGGCAAAAATCTTACAAACCATCCCAATTTCTAATCGAGTAGTTATGAAATGTTGATGGGTGCAGTAGAAAGACAGTATAGTAGTGAGCACAGGAAGCAGATCGAGTTACTAAATCGCCGCCAGAAAGCCAATGAATGCACGAAATGAATGAAGAATGAAGCTCTAATGCACGAAACGGCTTCTCTGCTTAGCAATCGCACATTTAAAGCTCATCAAATAGAAATAGAAGAACCCACTTGGGTGAATCGATTACTTAAAAAGGTGGATAAAATCTTTTAGCAATCTCCCGAAACACGTAAGAAATATGATGGCTTGGTTAAATGCCTCAACTGCGAAAAAAGCGGTTATATTGCACGCAACTGATATATCGAAACCAACAGGTCACATAATCCAACTGGACGCAAATGCAAAGCCGAAAAGGGCTGGCTGGCTCCCACAATTGAAAACCCTGTAATCTCTATCACACAAATAAGCAGAAACACGAGTAACGTTACCATTAAAGGGTGTGTGGACGGCGAAAAGCCCATACTGACTGTGGATACGGGTGCGTGACATTCCATAATTCGATCTGATCTGGTTAATAAAAAATTAGACCAGTAGCAGGGGCAAAGTTACGTACTGCAACTGGAGAATATACTCAGGTTGTCGGGGAAGTAACGTGTGAGATCACAATTGGAAAGGTAGCCGTGTTACATAATTTTATAGTGGCAGACATCGTCGACGAAATCATAATAGGAGTCGACTTTTTAGCTAATCAATGGATCAAAATCGAAATGGAAAACAGGATAATGACTTATACCAATATGGAAGTGCCACTTATGTTCCGATATGATAACAACCACAACATTAGACGAGTACTTGTAACAAAAAAACCGCTGATGCCACCAAAACCAGAAGTAGTTATTTGGGCAGAAATAGATGGAGACTGTGAAGCAAACAAGTTGTGGGTCGTCGAGGCCGCAGAAGAATCTACAACAAATTTAATTATAGGAAAAACCCTGACCATGACAAGAGAAGACAAACGTGTTCCAGTAAGAGTACTTAATGAGTTCAAGTCACCAATCCAACTTTCGAAAGGAGCTATATTAGGGCAGTGGCAAGAGATTGAGGCAGTGATATATTGTGGAACACGTCTCGAAGGAAATTCCATAGGTAAAAACGGCATCTCGAGTGAAATTAACCCATAGACCGAGGAACTACACACAGACCATCAAAATAAGGCTAAACTACTCCTTTTCAGATACTCATTTGATAATGCCGATTCCAAACCAGCAGAACCAAAGTTGTAAAAAACTTTATTAACACAGGAGTTGCGCCAGACCAATCCGCCAGGCTCCTCGTAGCGTTCCATTAGCGAAACGTGAAGTTGTAAACCAGACCATACGTGAAATGAGCGAAAGTTGCGTAATTGAACCATCAGAGTGTCCATGGAGTTCACCTGTAGTACTGGTGAAGAAGAAAGATGAAACGATGAGATAACGAAGAAAAACAGTTATCCACTACCTAGAATCGATGACACCCTGGTCTCGTTATCAGGCATGAATTGGTTCTCAACACTTGATCTGAAAAGTGGTTATTGGCAAATGGAAGTAAACGAAGAAGGAAAAGAAAAGACGGCTTTGAGCGTTGGAGATGGTCTATGGAAATTCACCGTAATGCCCTTGGATTATATAACGCTCCTCCCACCTTTGAGAGACTTATGGACCAGGTATTAAAAGGATTACACTGGAATAGCTGTTTGGTGCACGTCGACGATATCATCGTGTTGGGTAAAAGCTCTGATGAAAACCTTGAGAATCTGGAAGAGGTTTTCCAACGGTTAGCTAGCGCTGGGCTAGCTAGTATACCCTGTTCAAAAAGGAAGTAAACTACTTAGGGCACAAAATAAAAAGGGAGGCATTTGTACAGCTAGCGAAAAGATAGAAGCAGTAAAAGATTTGTCCCGTCCTAAAAATTGCGAAGTTTCCTTGGACTGTGTACCTATTATCGACGATTCGTTCCGAATTTTCCCAGCGTAGCTAGCAGCCTCCACGAACTCACGAAAAATAATAAAGCCTTTGATTGGAATAAAGAACAGGATGTGGCTTTCCAAACTTTGAAGAAACGGTTATGTACTGCGCCAATGTTAGGATATCCTATACCACGATCAACGTTTATTTTGGATACGGATGGATGCCAATGCCAGTGGGTGTGCAATAGGAGGCGTCGTATCACAAATCATCGACGGGCAGGAAAAAGTGGTGGCATATTATAGCCAGACGATGAGTAAGCCGGACAAGAATTATTGTGTAACTCGGAGAGAATTACTGGCATTGGTGAAGAACATCAAATATTTTCATAAATACCTATATGGCCAGCGATTTCTAGTAAGGACAGATCACGCATTAAAATGGCTCCTACAATTCAAGAACCCAGAAGGGCAGTTGGCACGGTGGATTGAGAGATTCCCAAAGTTACGACTTCTCTATAGAGCATCGCAAAGGTAGTAGTCATGGAAATGCTGATGCCATGTCTCGTCGTCTCTGTAGTTTGGAATGCAGACATTGCTCAAAAGCTGAGGCCAAAGAAGACATAGATTTCCAACTAATGACAGTGACATCGACAGAAGAGTGGGACCCGAAAGAATTACGAAAATGTCAGCAGGAAGATACAGATCTGAAACTTGTAATGCGAGGAATGGAACTGAACAGACGTCCAACGAGAGAAGAAAAAGCTGCAGAAAGTTCAGTCGCAAAAGAATATTGGGCACTGTGGAACAGTTTGAAGTTGCTGTCCGGCTGCTTACATCGAGTATGGGAAAGCGAAGATGGGCAAAGCTCCCAGCTCTCATGATTATTCCGAAAGTAAGAATTCCTGAAATTCTCAACGAACTGCACAACAGCAGCTGGCACACATGGAATGGCACATGGGAATCACGAAAACCTTGGAGAAGGTAAAGCAAAGGTTTTATTGGGTTGGTTGTCGTCAATCATTTACGAAGTGGGTTGATAATTGTGCTGAGTGTATTGCAGTTGAAGGGCCGAGATCCAGAAATCATGGCCAGATGAAGCAGTACAATTCAGGGACGCCATTCGAGCGAATTGCTATGGATGTAGCTGGTCCATTTCCCACCAGTAAACTAGGAAACAAATATGTTTTAGTAGTCATGGACTATTTCAGTAAATAGCCAGAAGTATACCCAATTCCTAATCAAGAGACTGAAACAATAGCGGAAGTATTCATCAACCACTTGGTAACGAGATATGGTCTTCCAATAGAATTACATTCTGACCAAGGGAGGAATTTCGAATCAGCTCTAATTCAGATCTACCAAAAACTAGGTATCCGAAAAACACATACAACTGCATTACATCCGCAGCCCGAAGGCATAGTAGAACGATTGAATCGAACTTTATAAGAACGTGTATGGAAGTAGACTGCAGCAAGTCTAATTTTTGGAAATGACCTTCGGTTACCAATTGATTTGAAGTTCGAAATCAATCCCAATGGTGGAAGGAATGCCAAGGAAACCAGCAGTGTCCTAGAAGACGAGATGAAAGAAATACATGCTATGGTGGGACAGCGCACGCAAATCATGAGTGATAAAATGAAGGCAAAATACGGCAAGACAATGAACTCTGAAGGGTTTGCTGAAGTAGATTGGGCTTTGTTATATAACCCAGAACGGAACAAAGGCTGTCTTCTAAATTCCAGTGTAGTTGGTAAGGATTATACCAAGTTATTGAACGACTCAACGATGTGGTATATCACATAGAGACCATTGGAAGACCAAGGAATAAAATGAAGGTACTTCATTTAGAACGGCTTTCAGCGTATGGTACCGCAAATATATCTAATCGGGATGGTCAGACTTACGTAGAGGGCAGTGTGACGGACACCAATTCCAGAATCGGCGATAACTTGCCGGAATCTACCAGACATCGAAACTAGTAGTTGCCAGAATGTTCGAATAGCGATATTGTAGCTGTATTGTATTGTATATTATACTTGTATATTTTTTGTATTATATAGTTATTGAATAAGAAATAAAGAAAAGTGTATA
The DNA here is from genome assembly GCA_021498325.1 of Bactrocera minax. NCBI lineage: Eukaryota > Metazoa > Arthropoda > Insecta > Diptera > Tephritidae > Bactrocera > Bactrocera minax. The sequence goes on from JAKEEE010000197.1 coordinate 68,698, forward strand.
GCCATTAAATTGTGACTTTAATTGAACAATCCAGTGACCAAACTCAGGGTAGAATTTCAACGTAAACGGTTAATTTAGAAAATCCGTTACAATATTATATATAGATATACACGGTTTAAGGTTAACCGGAAGTTCGAAAATCTTTATGTGAGGTTTATGGGCGCTTGGGGAATTATTGACCTGATTTTACCCATTCTTTACCCATGGGTACAATATTATCATGCAAAAATTTATTATGAATTTCAATAATATACCTCAGAGATTGACTAAAATTTTCGGTAAATAGTCGGTTATAGGTACTATATCTCAGGCATCGGGGCCTTGAAGAGCTATGATACGATTTCGGCCACTTTTAGTCGTCAGATGGCATACCCTAAAGACACTCTTTGTGCTAAGTTTTGATATATTACTTGGTAATTGATATATTAATATGATATATTAATTGGTAATTGAATCATATACTGTAAGTGAAAGAATCATATGGAATTTAGAGTTGTAATACATGGGGGATGCAAATGTATTGTCACGCGCCAAATTTGGTTGAAATTGGTATAACAGTTCCTGAGATAATCGATTTCACCTAAAGGAGGGCGGTGCCACCCCCATTGACCAATTTTTACACCGATTTCTTTGAAGCCCTTAATTGAGGCCACAACAACTTTTTAAAATAACATATTCCCTTACCTGTTGCGATTAGCTGTACCGAATTATAGGTTTGTATCTTAATTTGTTGCTTAGTTATAGCATCGTATAGGTTTTCGTTTAACGGCATTTTGTGGGCGTAAAAGTAGTTCACTTACCATCTTCTGCAATACCAACCTCCTCAGATAGCCAAGGAATTTGTGTACCAAGTTTTATTAAGATATCTAAATTTTTACTCAAGTTATCGCTTGTACTAGCGGACGGAATTCAACTCATCACGCCATCCTGATCATTTATATATATTTAACTCTGTATCTATCTCGATTAGTTTTAGGTGTTACAAACAACCGTTAGGTGAACAAAACTGTTATTCTCTGTTGCGAGAGTATATGAAAATTGGTACTAAATAAAGAATTTTTTTTTATTTATTCGAAAGTAATATAAAACTGACAAAATGTGAATGGTTATTTTTGTTGCCGCAGAAAACATTAAATTATTAAAAATAACTGCATATGTACATATATATGAAAATAGGTGTGCAAATATTTGAATGACGCCAAAAATAAATCAAAGGTGATGATCCTAAGTACTATAATAAAATTACTGCCGAATTAAATTAATTTATTTGGAACTGCCAACTAGAATAGTTAGACTATTTATACACACTATTTACATTGTTGATGTAATAATAATAATGTAATAATTTCGAATTTAAATTTTTTGTAGAGACTTTGAAAACATGAGTGGCTTGTCGATTGTACAAGCGTGTCTGGCGATGTGCTATTATAAATCGATCCCTGAAGATCTTATTGACAAGGTGTTTTGTGTAAAATTTATTCAACGAATAGAAGAGGAGATTCACATGTGCTACTCCAAGGTATTGTTTTTATATTTTTGAATTAACGTAAATTTTTGTAACTGTTCATGATATGAATCTGCTTAAAACGTTGAAAAAATTTTCAGGCGACTTATCCCGAACGGGTACTTAAGTTAATAATGCAGTTGAATCGCACAGTGTGTTTGGATTACCCGGAGGCGAATGTACCATGGTTTCAACAAAACTACCTAGAAGCTCAACTCAGTAAAAGCAAGTTAATATTATTTCAATAAATATAAATTTTATTTCAATACATAAAAAATAATATATTCTCAGTAATAATAAATATATTTAAACCTCTATTACGTAGCTATAAGACCGCGTCTATAGTAGCCGTTCGGCAACAATATACCAAAATTTACATTACGAGTGGATATCGGCCGAAGTAATTTTGTGTATATTATCGATTACTATCTATTACCCTTTTTATAGTGTGTAGAAGTCAAAATCAAGAAACTTCTCAAGAGCTCAAAAGCTTTGAAATTTTTACAGTTTTTAGTAGTAGTATTTAATTTAATTTGTACATTTTTTTAACGCATAGATACATTCACTTTTATTTCAATGCGTTTGCAAAATACCCAAAATCTTCGACAATTTACCAAAATTTGCATTACGAGCGGGTATCGTCTATTTACCCCAGGCAACAGAGTCGTCAGTCGCCATTTTGTGTATATTACCGATAACGGACAACACTTGTTATAGCATGCAGAGTAAGAACTCTTACCACTCACTACTCCCGCCATTTGTAACGATCCAAACCGGGCCAATGCCTCCAGGTGTTGACAAAAATTTATATTTAACATGCAGGGAAGGGCTAAGTTCGGGTATAACCGAACGTTTTGTACTCTCGCAATATATAAAGCTCAAAGGAGAGGAAATACTTTCAGGTACTGACATGTCTTTATGTTAAACAAGTAATAAAGACTAAGTTCGGGTGTAGCCGAACATTTTATACTCTCGCAAATGCAAGGCTCAAAGGAGGGGAAATTGTCTCAGGTGCTGGTATAACTTTATATTAAAAAATGTTGCATAAGAATTTAACATCCATTATTCGACGAAGCCGTAAATGGATTCCAATTATATTTGGTATCTTAATAACTTATATTACAGGTCATAGCCTGATGGAGTTTTATTACTATATTTTGCTTCGTGTCTGAAATATTTATACTAAAATTTACCAAATTAACTACACCTCATTATGTTTAAGAATACATATACACTTAAGTTCATTAAAATATTATAAATATTGACCAACATAAACGGTTTAAAGTCATCTGGAAGCGAAAATTCTTATATCTGGTATATTTGCGCTAGGGAAAGGTCTGCACTGATCGCATTAACCCTTTTCATTACTCAAGTATACTAGGGAACATGTTTCCACGCAATTTTAAAGAAGAAGATAACTCACACAGTGACTGACATATTCGGCTTAAAGTCTGGTAGAATAACGAAAATTATCATATGTAGAAGATGAAAGATGTGGTTATTCTCGGCGTTAAATTATGGTATATCAAATATATATTCATTTAATGTCGCTTAGATATGGTCCGATATATACGGTTTAAAGTCAACCGAACGTTTGAAATTCTTATATTAGGTATATGGGGGCTACGTGAATTGTTTACCCGATTTTCCCCATTTCCATTTCATCCTCGAATTTCATTACGATATTTTGCAGATTTACTGAAATATCTGGTATAAAATATAACGGGAGATTGAAAATCCATATATTAGGTATATGGGGGTTAGGGGAAGTATTTACCCGATTTAGTCCATTTTTGACACAAGAGCACACTATTATTATGGAAAGATAATCCTCGACTTTCATTACGATATTTCACAGATTTTCCGAAGTATATGATATAAAGTCTAACGGGAAGTTGAAAATCTTTTTATCAGGTATATGGGGTAGGAGAAGTATTTACCCGGTTTTCCCCATTTTTGGCGGATAAGCACATTATTATCATGGAAAGACAATCCTCGAGTTTCACTACGACATTTTACGGATTTACCAAAATATCTGGTATAAACTCTAACGGGAGTTTGAAAATCCATATATCAGGTATATGGGGCTAGGAGAAGTATTTACCTGGTTTTCCCTATTTTTGACAAAAGAGCACACTATTATTATGGAAAAATAATCCTCGAATTTCATTACGATATTTCACAGATTTGCCGAAGTATATGATATAAAGTCTAACGGGAGGTTGAAAATCCTTATATCAGGTATATGGGGCTAGGAGAAGTATTTACCCGGTTTTCCCTATTTTTGACACAAGAGCACATAACTATCAGGGAAAGATAATACTCGTATTTCATTACGATATCACATACATTAACCGATATTTTCGATATGAAGTCAGCTATAGGCATATATACATGTGGTCCTTATATTGGGTATATGAGGACTTGAAAAGTTATATACCGATTTGAACAATTTTTACGCATGTGATGGCATATCTTAAAAGCGTTATTTGTGTAAAGTTTCATTCCCATATCTTAATTTCTGCTTGATTTATATACTTTAAAGTGAAAGTACCAGATGATACTTAAAATTGTGTTATATGAGAAGTAGGCGTGGTTTTTATCCGATTTCGTCCATTTTCATAATGTGACATAAGAATGTAAATATAATGCCACATACCAAATTTTGTTGAAATCGGTTAAGGTGTTAAATATGGATAATTATGGAAATATGGGATTTCAACTAAAAGTGGGCAGTGCCACACCCATCACCCAAATTTTACACGGATTCCTATGCAACCCTTTTGTATCATATTTGCTGTAAAATTTAATATTTGTGACGTGTTCCTTCAGCGAGTTAACGCACATTTGGTAGTTTTCAACATAAACTTTGCAGGGGAGGTGTGCGTGGTTATTTTCCGAGTTCACTCATTTTCTCAGTATATGAGGAGATGCTCGAAAAACTTACTTGGAGCATGTTTGATTGATATAGCTTCAACGCTTTCCGAGATATATATATTAAACCTTTTGGGGGCAGGGACATTCCCACTTTTACAAAAAATTTTGCCCCCAGATGCCCCGCCGATATATACATATAAACTTATATATATATACATATTCGATGTATACATACCATATATATTTTACAGACTGCATGATATATACATTATTATATTAAATATATAAAATTACAAGTTCACATATTTATAAATGTAGTGAGCACATTATATATAATGAGCACATTTATTTAGTACATACATACGGCAAAAAATCTACATGTAATATATAAATCTACATATATCCTATATACATTGTGTACCATTAAATTATTAAATTTTAAATTATTACTAATAAAGTGATCGTAATATTCCGCAAATGAGTAAACGTTGGTAAAATGAATACGGACGGAAAAAAAATAAAAAAAACTTGGTTTAACAAAAATCATTAAGCACTCATATATACAAAAACATAAGTACATACGTGGACCAAGTATACCCTATACAACATATGCACATACAACAAAAAAAAAAATATTTATAAATAAATAAACAACAACAAAAAATATCTTATTTATCAAAAAGAGTTTTTGGTTTCAATTAACTTTTATGGAAATATCGTTTACTTATAATCAGCGTACACTAAGAAAATTTTAATTTATATTGATATATTTTCTAAATTAATAGAGATTCAAAGGAATGAAAACCCATTTCTGCAAACTGCAAATGTTATTAATGACGACAAAAATCAAAATATATTCGCAGAAGCTGCACGTTAAAAACAGGATACTACAAAGCAAAAGAGGGGAAAAGATTTTTCAGCCGTTAAATTTATTTCTGAAAGTGACAGTTTTATAAGATACTGCACAAGATTTTATTAATAATTAGAAATCAAAAACCAAAATCTTTTTCAAACAGTTTTTGGACACATCAGCAAGATACGAAAACGAAAGAATATTGGTCGATACACAAGTAACGATACTAATGAACTTGTCTAAAATCCAAAAAGCAACAAGGTTTTAAATCGTTTGTCGGTCCTATCGACACAAAATATTCGCATAGACAGCTGGGACCCTATTCTGGTAAATATATGCACCGCAGTATTGTTAGAAAATTCGTCACCATTATAGATGCAATCGCTCTGATTACGAAAAAATGCCCCACGAGGCAAAAATAAAAGATTTTCTCACTACACAACAGGAAATCGCCGAAATGGTTGACAAAAAATTATTTAAAGCAAAAAATGCTCAACACGAGATCAATCAAAGCTTCAATTGACCTCAAGCTAGTAGCAACAACAATTTAAATAAAAGAAGTTTTTATAAAGCACAATTGTTTCCATCTGAACAAAATAAAAATACGTGATGCGAACTCTGTACAAGAGGGCATAAGCAATACAATAAACAAAAAACTTGCGACAAATTTAAAAAATTAAATATTAGTTAAAGAAACAGTTTTGACAGAAAACAAGACTTTGAATCAATTACTTGTCACATGCACATACTCTTAAAGGTTGCGAAAGCAAATTCAAGTGCGTCTATTGTCATAAAATTGTCATAAATCATTCAATGCTATATTTTATACTTTTTCCCATCTCGCCACAAAGCAGCGCTAGTATAAGAAATTGCTAAGAGATAGCATGCTGCTCCAAGGCTTTAAAACTACTAAAGGTATTACTACCCACAGCAGTTATATCCATCGAGCACCGAGGAGAACTGTTCTAGCTTAGAGCCTTAGAATAGAACAAGGGTCACAACGATCACTTATGGCGTCTGAAGCACAAAATAAACTGAAACAAGCCAATAAAACAAGCCAAGAATAGTCCAACACTAAAAAAAAAGGAGTTGAGAGAACTCCCTCCCAAATCAAATTGGGAGAATGGTCCGGAAATTCCCTAAATGACATTTTATATATGGGACCTACTCCTTAATTGACGTATATTTAAATACGTATTCAATGGTTACGTCGAAAAAAATCTATCGACAGATAATCCTACACAAAGTGGACCAAGATTTTTAGTGAATTATCTTCTGAAAATTTCCCATTAGTCCACTACACGACTAGAAATAAAAGCCCAAAGGCGACGTCAAATGTACCCTAACCTAGCCATTTGAACACTCCACGAATTGGCAGATGACATGAAGTCCGAATTACCTCTGGCAACCCCGGTGTTAAAAACACAAACATATGTTGGCGACATCCTTTCTGGAAGTCGGAGTCTACCACAAGTGTGCGATTCACTATCAGAAGTGATACAATTCCTCAAAACCGCAGGATTCTCCATAAAAAAGATAAGGACGAATCACCCTAAAGATTAAAGAAAATGTGTTGAACACTATTTTCCTCAAATAGGAAAAGGAAAGTACAACAAAAGCTCTGGGAATTCAATAGAATGCGATATCAGATCAATTCGCGTACACTAGTGAGTCAATATCTGCAATATCCGCAATAACAAAAAAAAACAAAATTTGTCTTTTATGGAAAAACTTTTCGACCCTTTTAGGACAGCTTTCGCCCATTATAACACAATCGAAAATCCTGATGCAAGAATTATGGCTAGACGGACCCTACTGGGAGGAGCAAGCAAAACCACTTCATTTAGAAAAATTTTTCCAGTTCGCATACAGTTTATCTGAATTTTCGCAGATGCAAATCCCACAATGAAAAAAGGTGTGTGTTTGCAAACAAAGCAATACCGCAAGTATAAGCAACTTTCAAAAAGCAGTAAAGGAAATGGTGGCTCCTCTAAAAACTCTAAGTCTACCACGGCTTGGATCGACTTGGTTAGAAAAACCAACACATACATGGAAAACATATATCTCAAATCGCACATCTCAAATACTTGATCTAGTAGGACCAGCCACTTGGTGACACGTAGCCAGAGTTGATAATCTAGATGGTAGATGATCTAGATATAAGAGGGTGCAAATCCTTCCACCTTGCCACCACCTCCATTTGGAGGAATGCCCCCCGCTGGTTAACAGAATTTCAAGATTCTTGGCCACAATCTCCCAAGCACAGCATAATTGTCCCAGAAAGTCGAGAAATCAAGACCTTCGACTCGAGTCGAATCGAGCAATGACAAAGATCGCTCTTATCGCATCTACTAAACTAAGAGAATCAAAACCGATTGATAAAAAGAGCTCACTCTTAGTACTAAACCCATTTGTAGACACAAAAGGACTGCTTCGTCCAAATGGTCGGCTCGCCAATTCAATCCTGACATACATATAATGTACCCCATCCCATAATTATACCAGAAAAATGCCACAAAAAACCATATGTCACATTATACCTCAATTATATAACGCTAAGCATCGCCTGATGCAACAAATGGTCTGCCAAGAGTTCTATATTCCACGACTTAAGCTCCATATAAAAGAGTGTATTTTTATGTGCAAGATCTGCACTATGCACAAGCAAAAAATGTGAACGCAGATTATGGTAGCACTTCCACCTGAACGCTGCAATTTTGCTCTACTATTCACCATTACATCGAATGGTGGTTCAGGCACATAGAAAAACTACATTATGGCCCCGACGGTCATACACGAGTAGTTGATCTCCGTAGGCAAACCGAAAAGTTAACACGACCATTTGTTAGATTATGATTTCTACCAACCGCCGATGATATATTATCGAAATTGTGAATGATAAACAATCATAATAATAACACGAAAAACCGAAAACAAATTCAAACGAAAGTAGAGTAAGAAATTTAAATAAATACACAAAATATATCCATTTATAATCAAAATCGCCTCCTACCCGCACATATAAATATGGACTATATATACAATAGAGTACAATAGATATACTACAACTCCATGATCAACTATCTACGTATAATTTGAACATTTAGGCGACTACTATTAATGCGTCGCGCTTTGCTACTTCACTAGTATCACCCTGAAATGCATCGTTACAACAACAGCTATGATATATAAATAAAATAATAATAATATAAAAATATAATTAATAATATAAATGAGTGTAAGCTTAAGAGTATAAGTTATATTAAAACCATGTTGCAAATGAATTCAACATTTATTATTCGAGGAAATTGTGAATGGAATAGAATCATATTTGGCATCATATTAACTTTTACTTTAGCTCATATACTCATAAAGTCAATATAAGGCAATTCATCTATGTATATTCATGATGTTAATGTTGTACTGAAAGCCATAATTTTTATTACCGAATGACATAATGACAATCATCTTTCAACAGAGCACCGGAAACATACGCTATATCAGCAATAACTCCAGACGAATTCAAATCAACCCGTACGAAGATAATTCTATTCTTTTACCCTATAGCAGTCGATTGACAAAACTACTACCCACTAAATTACCGCCGCCGCCATACATAAGTCCGCCATACATCAGTGCAAACCTTGCGTTTTACACAAGGAAATTCAAACAACCCAAACAATGGCAGCACTCTCAACTAAACATACCTCCCTAACCCATCCATTCTCAGTTACAGGAATTGATTTCGCCTGTCCTTACGATATAAAGAATTACACCGATAGAACGTGTTTGATCACAAAAGCCTATATATGCGTATTTATTTACTCTGCAACCAAAGCAATACATTTTGAATCGGTAAGTGATCATACTACCCGAGTATTCATGGCCGCGTTCGTACGATTCTTTTTCAGACGCGGATTCCCCGCCGATCTTTATTCAGACAATGCAACAAATTTTGTTGCACTCCTAACCCAAATTGAAAGCTATTTGAATTCTCGACCTTTAAGCCCGCTAAGAAGACCCCCCGCTTAGACCCCACAAATTTGGAGCTAGCTTAGAAGATGCAAAACTAAGGCAGTAACACCGCACAAAGGTGGCAAAAGCTAAAAATACTACATCAACATTTCTGCAAGCGATGGAAAGAATACTTTTTAAAATACCTCAACACAATGTAGAAATAAATGGCTTGGTCGTTTTAAGCCAAAAAAATTTTAGCACCAAATAAATGGCCGTATCGTAAAAAAATATTTCAGTTCAGATAATAAAACAAGAGTAGTTGACACACTTACCTCTCAAGGAACGATTACCCACCCAATAACCAAAGTAGTCACCTGGATCCTCAAAAATTTTCCTAAATAAACAGCAGCCGACGAAGCAGTCCGCAACCACCGCGCGTTCGCTTACTGGGACCCGAAGAATCACCGCACTTGCCGATAAAAGGTTCTTTACCAGACGCCTACATCGCTTTAAAGCGAACCTCTCCCTCATTCGAGAAGAAAGAGGAAGTACACATCTCACGGCCCCGCGTGCCATTACCCATACAGCCGAACGCACATACAAACACCTCGATTGCGGATTATATAAGAAGGATCATCGATTGGTGAGATGTTCGAAATCTACAAACATGAACTTACGCGCAAAGGTGCTTTTGGGCAGGTTCATATTTCAACGCTGAGAGTTTCAAAGGTGTGTTCAAAGGGGTTCACCTCAGGGAGGCGTGTTGTCCTCACTTCCCTGGACCTTAACGATGAATGCAATTTTGTTGGATCTAGATAGGAGTGGAGTATATGTTGTGGTCTACGCTGATGATGTAGCTGTTTCGGTTAGAGGTAAATTCCCAAGTACCCTCACTAATCTTATGCAAAATATTAAATGATATAAATCTATTGATAAATCTATGGATGATATTAATCTAGATGGATTGTAAGGCCTATTATGACATACCGCCAATAATGGAAAAGAAATACGCGGTAAAGCGTTTGGAAAGCATAGAAAGAGCAGCAAGCATATATATCAGTGTAGATATTTAAACTACGCCAAATCAGGCATTAAACGTTATTTTATATTTAAATAAAATAATATATAATATAAATATATAATTAACAATATAAATGAGGATAAGCTTGAGCATAACACTGGCACACTCCAATACACCGCACTAAGCAGCACAGCACTCACCACATCTGTAAACACCACACACGATGGCACTACACTTGGACGCCACACATGATAACGCAACACACCTGTACACCACCCAACACCAACATCAACGAAAAGGATCGACGATTCGAGCCGAACCTATTACTCGATTCCATAGAGATTCTACACGTTGATTTGATCGGCATCACCGGCATGTACTCTTACTCTTACTCGATGAGACATGCTCCGTCCTTTTGTAGATTTTCGTAATATACATTTAGATTTCTCAATGTTTTATTGTGTGAAACAATTATAATTACCTTTTAAATAATAAATGTAACTGCATACCCAAAATTATCCAAATGATCAAGAGACTAGTTGAATTTCGGGTGACCCTCTGTACGTCCGCCCGTTTGCCCATGAAAGCGATAGCTTGAGTAAAAATTTAGATCTTTATGAAACTTGGTACACGCATTCCTTGGCACCAAAAAGAGATTGTTATTGTAGATGGGCGAAAACGGATCATTACCACCCCCACAAAATACCGTTAAGTGAAAAGTTATAAAAATTATATTATATGAAAATGGGTGAAATCGGATAATAACTACGCCCATCCATATAACGGTTATGTACAAAACTACTCAAAGTGCGATAACTCGCTAAAGAAAACTTCCAGAAACATTTTGACAGTAAAGATGGTATGGTAGGGTTGCATATGAATCGGTATAAAAATTATACTATGGGCATACTTTTAGGTAAACTGTCATATCTCAGCAACTACTCGACCAAAAGTGCACTCTGAGTAACATGAACTCACACAGGAACTTTTTGCACAGGAAAATTGTTATCGAAATTTTCATATTATCAAGATCACATTATTATATAGAGGTAAATTGATTTTTTTCTTAATTATTTATGCATTTCGTTCATTGTAATTTTGTAAAGTATATAAAATTGACTTTGTGGTTTTTTTTTCGTTGTTGTACCGATTTTTGTACTGCTGTCTCACGAAGTCTCTGTATGGCAATAGTGAATAGTCGGTAGCGTTTTTTCAGCCCATTCATGTTTTCATGGTGTAATGCTATTTAAATACGCTCACGCATTTAATGCTCCAGAGTAGTCAATATAAAAATAGACTGTTCACACGAACATGTTACCCTATGTTCATGCCATCCCGAGTGCATTGCAGTTTGAAAATGGGAAAATCGGATCACAACTATGCCTACTTCCCACAAACACAATTTTAAATTCCCTCAGATTTTATCACTTTGCAATATATAAATAAAACACCAAATAAGATATTCTAGTAAAACTCTGAACAAATAGTGCATTCAAGACGGCACATCTCCTAGCTAAAATTGGACGAAAAAAAATCTAAACATAACTTTTCAGGCTTCCAAATACCGAGTATGACGACCCAGTGCCTATGGTAGACTTTTTACGGAATATATGGGTCAATATGAGAGATTAAATCAATCCTTCCCTTCGAACCATTATATCCAATATACTGATTTTCGACCTTCCGGTGACTTTTTACAGTTTATATTGGTCAATATGTTTGATATTTTAATGAAATTAAGTGGGCATATTTTCTTGAATATGGTTCAGCACTAAATATGGATGGTATTCGGTCGAGGCCTTTGTCTAGCCTCAATATAATGATTTCCGCCCCTCTGGTTGACTTTTCCCTCATATTTCCCGGCCTTTGATCATTGCAAGGTTAGAGGATATAAAATGATCGGTTACACTCGAACTTAGCCCTTCCCTACACGTTTCGTATAAATCTTAACTGTACTTGAAACAATTTCCCCATTTTTGAAGCAAATTTCATTCAAATTGCGAAATTTAAAATGTTCGGCTGCACCCGAAAATAGACCTTTCTTACTTCACTTAAATTAATTTTTCGATTCCAAATGTGACGATCCCACTGATAAAGACAATAACATTATAGCACTGAGCTACTCTACTTAAAAATCTGCTAATAGATTTTTTTTAGTTATTATTTTTGTATTTTTCCTTAAATGTGAAGACGTACCGAATGTAAGTCCAAAAAAAGACGTACGGTAAATGCAATTATACAGAAATTGCAATATTTAATTGATTGTCTCTAATCTACATATATTTTACACGTATTTATTTATATTTATAAAATGTCTAATATTTTATTTATTTTTTAGAACATAAAACTCGTAGTAAATTTGGCGATGATGTAAAAAATCTCCTGAGTGCAGTTTTAAGCGGCGATAGCTTCTTCAGTTGTAATCACATTACACCTTATGGATATCAAGTTAATACATTTTTATATTATTTTCATTATATTGCATACGCATATATATTTAATATGTCCAATTTTCAGCCAGCTTTAAATTGCCGCTAGAAAGGCCAATGAACTGACAAAAATCCTCATATTGTTTATTTTTTTTTTATTTTTTTTTATTTTTTTACAATTCGTTATCTTATAATAATGCGAAACTATTTAAAAAAATTAAATTAAAACTTCAATTTTGACTGTAGCTTGGCGTTAGGCGCTGAAGACAGAAGTGAAAAAGAATGAATATATCTTCTAAAATGGAGCTAGAAGAGAGATTAAGATATCCGATCATTAAAGTGTGACACATATATTCATTGAAAGAATTTCGAGGAAGTACCACCTATCTTAAGTGCCTTGCCAGTTACTTATTCCACAAGCAAATGATCAAGACATTTTTTTTATTCAGTTCCGTCTGAACAGTGTTCTTTTTCAATTCTAACATATTTTTGTATCTTTTGTCATGCAGATTGATTTTGTAATACATTTTGATAAAAATCGTGAGCCTCTTCCTGCTCCAGCAGAAACTACAATATTAGATCGCATAACAAAGTAATTTTTATTATTTTATTGTTTACACACTGAATCGTAAAATTTGTTAAATTTTTAGAGTTGCAATACTTCTGCTGCGATTAGATTCATTTTGTGAAAACGATCTGACAGCATTGCGTGGACCTGAACACCTTAAAACAAAACATTTAGAAATGATGGGCTACAAAGTAATCCATATTAATGAGCATGATTGGAACACAAGATATATGAATTCTCCTGAAATCAAAGCAAAGTATCTTAAATATCTCTTGCAGATATAAAAAAATGTTATATAGTGTGTACATATGTCTCATTTTAATAAGTCTTATAAAAAATATATTAATATAGTCAGCGGCAGCAAAAAACTATAGATTATTAATTTGGATTAAATGCGGGGAAACACTTTCAGGTGTTGGCAAAAATTTATATTAAAAACATGTTGCAAATCAATTCAACATTTATTATTCGTGGAAATTGTGAATGGAATTTAATCATATTTGGCTAACTTATTTGGATTATTAACTTCTATTTTAGATCATATACTCATAAAGTCAATATAAGGCAATTCATCTATGTATATTCATGATGTTAATGCTGTACTTGAAGCGATAATTTTTATTACCGAATGACATAATGACAGTCATCTTTCAACAGAACACCGGAATCATACGCTACATCAGAAATAACTCCAGACGAATTCAAATCAACCCGTACGAAGATAATTATTTTAACTGAAAAAAGCACTTCTTTCTATTACCTTATAGCAGTCGATTGACAAAACTACTACCCACTAAATTACCCTGTATGGTGGCAGTCAATCAGTTTTTCGAAACTCAAAACCCTCATCATGTCCGCCATACATCAGTGCAAAACTTGCGTTTTACACAAGGAAATCTAAACAACCCAAATAACGGCAGCACTCTCAACTGAACATACCTCCCTAACCCATCCATTCTCAGTTACAGGAATTGATTTCGCCTGTCCCTACGATATAAAGAATTACACCGATAGAACGTGTTTGATCACAAAAGCCTATATATGCGTATTTATTTGCTCTGCAACCAAAGCAATACATTTTGAATCGGTAAGTGATCTTACTACCCGAGTATTCATGTCCGCGTTCGTACGATTCTTTTTCATACGCGGATTCCCCGCCAATCTTTATTCAGACAATGCAACAAATTTTGTTGCACTCCTAACCCAAATTGAAAGCTATTTGAATTCTCGACCTTTAAGCCCGCTAAGAAGACCCCCCTCTTAGACCCCACAAATTTGGAGCTAGCTTAGAAGATGCAAAACTAAGGCAGTAACACCGCACGAAGGTGGCAAAAGCTAAAAATACTACATCAACATTTCTGCAAGCGATGGAAAGAATACTTTTTAAAATACCTCAACACAATGTAGAAATAAATGGCTTGGTCGTTTTAAGCCAAAAAAATTTTAGCACCAAATAAATGGCCGTATCGTAAAAAAATATTTCAGTTCAGATAATAAAACAAGAGTAGTTGACACACTTACCTCTCAAGGAACGATTACCCACCCAATAACCAAAGTAGTCACCTGGATCCTCAAAAATTTTCCTAAATAAACAGCAGTCGACGAAGCAGTCCGCAACCACCGCGCGTTCTCTTACTGGGACCCGAAGAATCATCGCACTTGCCGATAAAAGGTTCTTTACCAGACGCCTACATCGCTTAAGAAGGATCATCGATTGGTGAGATGTTCGAAATCTACAAACATGAACTTACGCGCAAAGGTGCTTTTGGGCAGGTTCATATTTCAACGCTGAGAGTTTCAAAGGTGTGTTCAAAGGGGTTCACCTCAGGGAGGCGTGTTGTCCTCACTTCCCTGGACCTTAACGATGAATGCAATTTTGTTGGATCTAGATAGGAGTGGAGTATATGTTGTGGTCTACGCTGATGATGTAGCTGTTTCGGATAGAGGTAAATTCCCAAGTACCCTCACTAATCTTATGCAAAATATTAAATGATATAAATCTATTGATAAATCGATGGATGATATTAATCTAGATGGATTGTAAGGCCTATTATGACATACCGCCAATAATGGAAAAGAAATACGCGGTAAAGCGTTTGGAAAGCATAGAAAGAGCAGCAAGCATATATATCAGTGTAGATATTTAAACTACGCCAAATCAGGCATTAAACGTTATTTTATATTTAAATAAAATAATATATAATATAAATATATAATTAACAATATAAATGAGGATAAGCTTGGGCATAACACTGGCACACTCCAATACACCGCACTAAGCAGCACAGCACTCACCACATCTGTAAACACCACACACGATGGCACTACACTTGGACGCCACACATGATAACGCAACACACCTGTACACCACCCAACACCAACATCAACGAAAAGGATCGACGATTCGAGCCGAACCTATTACTCGATTCCATAGAGATTCTACACGTTGATTTGATCGGCATCACCGGCATGTACTCTTACTCTTACTCGATGAGACATGCTCCGTCCTTTTGTAGATTTTCGTAATATACATTTAGATTTCTCAATGTTTTATTGTGTGAAACAATTATAATTACCTTTTAAATAATAAATGTAACTGCATACCCAAAATTATCCAAATGATCAAGAGACTAGTTGAATTTCGGGTGACCCTCTGTACGTCCGCCCGTTTGCCCATGAAAGCGATAGCTTGAGTAAAAATTTAGATCTTTATGAAACTTGGTACACGCATTCCTTGGCACCAAAAAGAGATTGTTATTGTAGATGGGCGAAAACGGATCATTACCACCCCCACAAAATACCGTTAAGTGAAAAGTTATAAAAATTATATTATATGAAAATGGGTGAAATCGGATAATAACTACGCCCATCCATATAACGGTTATGTACAAAACTACTCAAAGTGCGATAACTCGCTAAAGAAAACTTCCAGAAACATTTTGACAGTAAAGATGGTATGGTAGGGTTGCATATGAATCGGTATAAAAATTATACTATGGGCATACTTTTAGGTAAACTGTCATATCTCAGCAACTACTCGACCAAAAGTGCACTCTGAGTAACATGAACTCACACAGGAACTTTTTGCACAGGAAAATTGTTATCGAAATTTTCATATTATCAAGATCACATTATTATATAGAGGTAAATTGATTTTTTTCTTAATTATTTATGCATTTCGTTCATTGTAATTTTGTAAAGTATATAAAATTGACTTTGTGGTTTTTTTTTCGTTGTTGTACCGATTTTTGTACTGCTGTCTCACGAAGTCTCTGTATGGCAATAGTGAATAGTCGGTAGCGTTTTTTCAGCCCATTCATGTTTTCATGGTGTAATGCTATTTAAATACGCTCACGCATTTAATGCTCCAGAGTAGTCAATATAAAAATAGACTGTTCACACGAACATGTTACCCTATGTTCATGCCATCCCGAGTGCATTGCAGTTTGAAAATGGGAAAATCGGATCACAACTATGCCTACTTCCCACAAACACAATTTTAAATTCCCTCAGATTTTATCACTTTGCAATATATAAATAAAACACCAAATAAGATATTCTAGTAAAACTCTGAACAAATAGTGCATTCAAGACGGCACATCTCCTAGCTAAAATTGGACGAAAAAAAATCTAAACATAACTTTTCAGGCTTCCAAATACCGAGTATGACGACCCAGTGCCTATGGTAGACTTTTTACCGAATATATGGGTCAATATGAGAGATTAAATCAATCCTTCCCTTCGAACCATTATATCCAATATACTGATTTTCGACCTTCCGGTGACTTTTTACAGTTTATATTGGTCAATATGTTTGATATTTTAATGAAATTAAGTGGGCATATTTTCTTGAATATGGTTCAGCACTAAATATGGATGGTATTCGGTCGAGGCCTTTGTCTAGCCTCAATATAATGATTTCCGCCCCTCTGGTTGACTTTTCCCTCATATTTCCCGGCCTTTGATCATTGCAAGGTTAGAGGATATAAAATGATCGGTTACACTCGAACTTAGCCCTTCCCTACACGTTTCGTATAAATCTTAACTGTACTTGAAACAATTTCCCCATTTTTGAAGCAAATTTCATTCAAATTGCGAAATTTAAAATGTTCGGCTGCACCCGAAAATAGACCTTTCTTACTTCACTTAAATTAATTTTTCGATTCCAAATGTGACGATCCCACTGATAAAGACAATAACATTATAGCACTGAGCTACTCTACTTAAAAATCTGCTAATAGATTTTTTTTAGTTATTATTTTTGTATTTTTCCTTAAATGTGAAGACGTACCGAATGTAAGTCCAAAAAAAGACGTACGGTAAATGTAATTATACAGAAATTGCAATATTTAATTGATTGTCTCTAATCTACATATATTTTACACGTATTTATTTATATTTATAAAATGTCTAATATTTTATTTATTTTTTAGAACATAAAACTCGTAGTAAATTTGGCGATGATGTAAAAAATCTCCTGAGTGCAGTTTTAAGCGGCGATAGCTTCTTCAGTTGTAATCACATTACACCTTATGGATATCAAGTTAATACATTTTTATATTATTTTCATTATATTGCATACGCATATATATTTAATATGTCCAATTTTCAGCCAGCTTTAAATTGCCGCTAGAAAGGCCAATGAACTGACAAAAATCCTCATATTGTTTATTTTTTTTTTTATTTTTTTTTATTTTTTTACAATTCGTTATCTTATAATAATGCGAAACTATTTAAAAAAATTAAATTAAAACTTCAATTTTGACTGTAGCTTGGCGTTAGGCGCTGAAGACAGAAGTGAAAAAGAATGAATATATCTTCTAAAATGGAGCTAGAAGAGAGATTAAGATATCCGATCATTAAAGTGTGACACATATATTCATTGAAAGAATTTCGAGGAAGTACCACCTATCTTAAGTGCCTTGCCAGTTACTTATTCCACAAGCAAATGATCAAGACATTTTTTTTATTCAGTTCCGTCTGAACAGTGTTCTTTTTCAATTCTAACATATTTTTGTATCTTTTGTCATGCAGATTGATTTTGTAATACATTTTGATAAAAATCGTGAGCCTCTTCCTGCTCCAGCAGAAACTACAATATTAGATCGCATAACAAAGTAATTTTTATTATTTTATTGTTTACACACTGAATCGTAAAATTTGTTAAATTTTTAGAGTTGCAATACTTCTGCTGCGATTAGATTCATTTTGTGAAAACGATCTGACAGCATTGCGTGGACCTGAACACCTTAAAACAAAACATTTAGAAATGATGGGCTACAAAGTAATCCATATTAATGAGCATGATTGGAACACAAGATATATGAATTCTCCTGAAATCAAAGCAAAGTATCTTAAATATCTCTTGCAGATATAAAAAAATGTTATATAGTGTGTACATATGTCTCATTTTAATAAGTCTTATAAAAAATATATTAATATAGTCAGCGGCAGCAAAAAACTATAGATTATTAATTTGGATTAAATGCGGGGAAACACTTTCAGGTGTTGGCAAAAATTTATATTAAAAACATGTTGCAAATCAATTCAACATTTATTATTCGTGGAAATTGTGAATGGAATTTAATCATATTTGGCTAACTTATTTGGATTATTAACTTCTATTTTAGATCATATACTCATAAAGTCAAATAAGGCAATTCATCTATGTATATTCATGATGTTAATGCTGTACTTGAAGCGATAATTTTTATTACCGAATGACATAATGACAGTCATCTTTCAACAGAACACCGGAATCATACGCTACATCAGAAATAACTCCAGACGAATTCAAATCAACCCGTACGAAGATAATTATTTTAACTGAAAAAAGCACTTCTTTCTATTACTTTATAGCAGTCGATTGACAAAACTACTACCCACTAAATTACCCTGTATGGTGGCAGTCAATCAGTTTTTCGAAACTCAAAACCCTCATCATGTCCGCCATACATCAGTGCAAAACTTGCGTTTTACACAAGGAAATCTAAACAACCCAAATAACGGCAGCACTCTCAACTGAACATACCTCCCTAACCCATCCATTCTCAGTTACAGGAATTGATTTCGCCTGTCCCTACGATATAAAGAATTACACCGATAGAACGTGTTTGATCACAAAAGCCTATATATGCGTATTTATTTGCTCTGCAACCAAAGCAATACATTTTGAATCGGTAAGTGATCTTACTACCCGAGTATTCATGTCCGCGTTCGTACGATTCTTTTTCAGACGCGGATTCCCCGCCAATCTTTATTCAGACAATGCAACAAATTTTGTTGCACTCCTAACCCAAATTGAAAGCTATTTGAATTCTCGACCTTTAAGCCCGCTAAGAAGACCCCCCTCTTAGACCCCACAAATTTGGAGCTAGCTTAGAAGATGCAAAACTAAGGCAGTAACACCGCACGAAGGTGGCAAAAGCTAAAAATACTACATCAACATTTCTGCAAGCGATGGAAAGAATACTTTTTAAAATACCTCAACACAATGTAGAAATAAATGGCTTGGTCGTTTTAAGCCAAAAAAATTTTAGCACCAAATAAATGGCCGTATCGTAAAAAAATATTTCAGTTCAAATAATAAAACAAGAGTAGTTGACACTCTTACCTCTCAAGGAACGATTACCCACCCAATAACCAAAGTAGTCACCTGGATCCTCAAAAATTTTCCTAAATAAACAGCAGTCGACGAAGCAGTCCGCAACCACCGCGCGTTCGCTTACTGGGACCCGAAGAATCAACGCACTTGCCGATAAAAGGTTCTTTACCAGACGCCTACATCGCTTAAGAAGGATCATCGATTGGTGAGATGTTCGAAATCTACAAACATGAACTTACGCGCAAAGGTGCTTTTGGGCAGGTTCATATTTCAACGCTGAGAGTTTCAAAGGTGTGTTCAAAGGGGTTCACCTCAGGGAGGCGTGTTGTACTCACTTCCCTGGACCTTAACGATGAATGCAATTTTGTTGGATCTAGATAGGAGTGGAGTATATATTGTGGTCTACGCTGATGATGTAGCTGTTTCGGATAGAGGTAAATTCCCAAGTACCCTCACTAATCTTATGCAAAATATTAAATGATATAAATCTATTGATAAATCGATGGATGATATTAATCTAGATGGATTGTAAGGCCTATTATGACATACCGCCAATAATGGAAAAGAAATACGCGGTAAAGCGTTTGGAAAGCATAGAAAGAGCAGCAAGCATATATATCAGTGTAGATATTTAAACTACGCCAAATCAGGCATTAAACGTTATTTTATATTTAAATAAAATAATATATAATATAAATATATAATTAACAATATAAATGAGGATAAGCTTGAGCATAACACTGGCACACTCCAATACACCGCACTAAGCAGCACAGCACTCACCACATCTGTAAACACTACACACGATGGCACTACACTTGGACGCCACACATGATAACGCAACACACCTGTACACCACCCAACACCAACATCAACGAAAAGGATCGACGATTCGAGCTGAACCTATTACTCGATTCCATAGAGATTCTACACGTTGATTTGATCGGCATCACCGGCATGTACTCTTACTCTTACTCGATGAGACATGCTCCGTCCTTTTGTAGATTTTCGTAATATACATTTAGATTTCTCAATGTTTTATTGTGTGAAACAATTATAATTACCTTTTAAATAATAAATGTAACTGCATACCCAAAATTATCCAAATGATCAAGAGACTAGTTGAATTTCGGGTGACCCTCTGTACGTCCGCCCGTTTGCCCATGAAAGCGATAGCTTGAGTAAAAATTTAGATCTTTATGAAACTTGGTACACGCATTCCTTGGCACCAAAAAGAGATTGTTATTGTAGATGGGCGAAAACGGATCATTACCACCCCCACAAAATACCGTTAAGTGAAAAGTTATAAAAATTATATTATATGAAAATGGGTGAAATCGGATAATAACTACGCCCATCCATATAACGGTTATGTACAAAACTACTCAAAGGGCGATAACTCGCTAAAGAAAACTTCCAGAAACATTTTGACAGTAAAGATGGTATGGTAGGGTTGCATATGAATCGGTATAAAAATTATACTATGGGCATACTTTTAGGTAAACTGTCATATCTCAGCAACTACTCGACCAAAAGTGCACTCTGAGTAACATGAACTCACACAGGAACTTTTTGCACAGGAAAATTGTTATCGAAATTTTCATATTATCAAGATCACATTATTATATAGAGGTAAATTGATTTTTTTCTTAATTATTTATGCATTTCGTTCATTGTAATTTTGTAAAGAATATAAAAAATTTACTTTGTGGTTTTTTTTTCGTTGTTGTACCGAATTTTGTACTGCTGTCTCACGAAGTCTCTGTATGGCAATAGTGAATAGTCGGTAGCGTTTTTTCAGCCCATTCATGTTTTCATGGTGTAATGCTATTTAAATACGCTCACGCATTTAATGCTCCAGAGTAGTCAATATAAAAATAGACTGTTCACACGAACATGTTACCCTATGTTCATGCCATCCCGAGTGCATTGCAGTTTGAAAATGGGAAAATCGGATCACAACTATGCCTACTTCCCACAAACACAATTTTAAATTCCCTCAGATTTTATCACTTTGCAATATATAAATAAAACACCAAATAAGATATTCTAGTAAAACTCTGAACAAATAGTGCATTCAAGACGGCACATCTCCTAGCTAAAATTGGACGAAAAAAAATCTAAACATAACTTTTCAGGCTTCCAAATACCGAGTATGAGGACCCAGTGCCTGTGGTAGACTTTTTACCGAATATATGGGTCAATATGAGAGATTAAATCAATCCTTCCCTTCGAACCATTATATCCAATATACTGATTTTCGACCTTCCGGTGACTTTTTACAGTTTATATTGGTCAATATGTTTGATATTTTAATGAAATTAAGTGGGCATATTTTCTTGAATATGGTTCAGCACTAAATATGGATGGTATTCGGTCGAGGCCTTTGTCTAGCCTCAATATAATGATTTCCGCCCCTCTGGTTGACTTTTCCCTCATATTTCCCGGCCTTTGATCATTGCAAGGTTAGAGGATATAAAATGATCGGTTACACTCGAACTTAGCCCTTCCCTACACGTTTCGTATAAACCTTAACTGTACTTGAAACAATTTCCCCATTTTTGAAGCATATTTCATTCAAATTGCGAAATTTAAAATGTTCGGCTGCACCCGAAAATAGACCTTTCTTACTTCACTTAAATTAATTTTTCGATTCCAAATGTGACGATCCCACTGATAAAGACAATAACATTATAGCACTGAGCTACTCTACTTAAAAATCTGCTAATAGATTTTTTTTAGTTATTATTTTTGTATTTTTCCTTAAATGTGAAGACGTACCGAATGTAAGTCCAAAAAAAGACGTACGGTAAATGTAATTATACAGAAATTGCAATATTTAATTGATTGTCTCTAATCTACATATATTTTACACGTATTTATTTATATTTATAAAATGTCTAATATTTTATTTATTTTTTAGAACATAAAACTCGTAGTAAATTTGGCGATGATGTAAAAAATCTCCTGAGTGCAGTTTTAAGCGGCGATAGCTTCTTCAGTTGTAATCACATTACACCTTATGGATATCAAGTTAATACATTTTTATATTATTTTCATTATATTGCATACGCATATATATTTAATATGTCCAATTTTCAGCCAGCTTTAAATTGCCGCTAGAAAGGCCAATGAACTGACAAAAATCCTCATATTGTTTATTTTTTTTTTATTTTTTTTTATTTTTTTACAATTCGTTATCTTATAATAATGCGAAACTATTTAAAAAAATTAAATTAAAACTTCAATTTTGACTGTAGCTTGGCGTTAGGCGCTGAAGACAGAAGTGAAAAAGAATGAATATATCTTCTAAAATGGAGCTAGAAGAGAGATTAAGATATCCGATCATTAAAGTGTGACATATATATTCATTGAAAGAATTTCGAGGAAGTACCACCTATCTTAAGTGCCTTGCCAGTTACTTATTCCACAAGCAAATGATCAAGACATTTTTTTTATTCAGTTCCGTCTGAACAGTGTTCTTTTTCAATTCTAACATATTTTTGTATCTTTTGTCATGCAGATTGATTTTGTAATACATTTTGATAAAAATCGTGAGCCTCTTCCTGCTCCAGCAGAAACTACAATATTAGATCGCATAACAAAGTAATTTTTATTATTTTATTGTTTACACACTGAATCGTAAAATTTGTTAAATTTTTAGAGTTGCAATACTTCTGCTGCGATTAGATTCATTTTGTGAAAACGATCTGACAGCATTGCGTGGACCTGAACACCTTAAAACAAAACATTTAGAAATGATGGGCTACAAAGTAATCCATATTAATGAGCACGATTGGAACACAAGATATATGAATTCTCCTGAAATCAAAGCAAAGTATCTTAAATATCTCTTGCAGATATAAAAAAATGTTATATAGTGTGTACATATGTCTCATTTTAATAAGTCTTATAAAAAATATATTAATATAGTCAGCGGCAGCAAAAAACTATAGATTATTAATTTGGATTAAATGCGGGGAAACACTTTCAGGTGTTGGCAAAAATTTATATTAAAAACATGTTGCAAATCAATTCAACATTTATTATTCGTGGAAATTGTGAATGGAATTTAATCATATTTGGCTAACTTATTTGGATTATTAACTTCTATTTTAGATCATATACTCATAAAGTCAAATAAGGCAATTCATCTATGTATATTCATGATGTTAATGCTGTACTTGAAGCGATAATTTTTATTACCGAATGACATAATGACAGTCATCTTTCAACAGAACACCGGAATCATACGCTACATCAGAAATAACTCCAGACGAATTCAAATCAACCCGTACGAAGATAATTATTTTAACTGAAAAAAGCACTTCTTTCTATTACCTTATAGCAGTCGATTGACAAAACTACTACCCACTAAATTACCCTGTATGGTGGCAGTCAATCAGTTTTTCGAAACTCAAAACCCTCATCATGTCCGCCATACATCAGTGCAAAACTTGCGTTTTACACAAGGAAATCTAAACAACCCAAATAACGGCAGCACTCTCAACTGAACATACCTCCCTAACCCATCCATTCTCAGTTACAGGAATTGATTTCGCCTGTCCCTACGATATAAAGAATTACACCGATAGAACGTGTTTGATCACAAAAGCCTATATATGCGTATTTATTTGCTCTGCAACCAAAGCAATACATTTTGAATCGGTAAGTGATCTTACTACCCGAGTATTCATGTCCGCGTTCGTACGATTCTTTTTCAGACGCGGATTCCCCGCCAATCTTTATTCAGACAATGCAACAAATTTTGTTGCACTCCTAACCCAAATTGAAAGCTATTTGAATTCTCGACCTTTAAGCCCGCTAAGAAGACCCCCCTCTTAGACCCCACAAATTTGGAGCTAGCTTAGAAGATGCAAAACTAAGGCAGTAACACCGCACGAAGGTGGCAAAAGCTAAAAATACTACATCAACATTTCTGCAAGCGATGGAAAGAATACTTTTTAAAATACCTCAACACAATGTAGAAATAAATGGCTTGGTCGTTTTAAGCCAAAAAAATTTTAGCACCAAATAAATGGCCGTATCGTAAAAAAATATTTCAGTTCAGATAATAAAACAAGAGTAGTTGACACACTTACCTCTCAAGGAACGATTACCCACCCAATAACCAAAGTAGTCACCTGGATCCTCAAAAATTTTCCTAAATAAACAGCAGTCGACGAAGCAGTCCGCAACCACCGCGCGTTCGCTTACTGGGACCCGAAGAATCACCGCACTTGCCGATAAAAGGTTCTTTACCAGACGCCTACATCGCTTAAGAAGGATCATCGATTGGTGAGATGTTCGAAATCTACAAACATGAACTTACGCGCAAAGGTGCTTTTGGGCAGGTTCATATTTCAACGCTGAGAGTTTCAAAGGTGTGTTCAAAGGGGTTCACCTCAGGGAGGCGTGTTGTCCTCACTTCCCTGGACCTTAACGATGAATGCAATTTTGTTGGATCTAGATAGGAGTGGAGTATATGTTCTGGTCTACGCTGATGATGTAGCTGTTTCGGATAGAGGTAAATTCCCAAGTACCCTCACTAATCTTATGCAAAATATTAAATGATATAAATCTATTGATAAATCAATGGATGATATTAATCTAGATGGATTGTAAGGCCTATTATGACATACCGCCAATAATGGAAAAGAAATACGCGGTAAAGCGTTTGGAAAGCATAGAAAGAGCAGCAAGCATATATATCAGTGTAGATATTTAAACTACGCCAAATCAGGCATTAAACGTTATTTTATATTTAAATAAAATAATATATAATATAAATATATAATTAACAATATAAATGAGGATAAGCTTGAGCATAACACTGGCACACTCCAATACACCGCACTAAGCAGCACAGCACTCACCACATCTGTAAACACCACACACGATGGCACTACACTTGGACGCCACACATGATAACGCAACACACCTGTACACCACCCAACACCAACATCAACGAAAAGGATCGACGATTCGAGCCGAACCTATTACTCGATTCCATAGAGATTCTACACGTTGATTTGATCGGCATCACCGGCATGTACTCTTACTCTTACTCGATGAGACATGCTCCGTCCTTTTGTAGATTTTCGTAATATACATTTAGATTTCTCAATGTTTTATTGTGTGAAACAATTATAATTACCTTTTAAATAATAAATGTAACTGCATACCCAAAATTATCCAAATGATCAAGAGACTAGTTGAATTTCGGGTGACCCTCTGTACGTCCGCCCGTTTGCCCATGAAAGCGATAGCTTGAGTAAAAATTTAGATCTTTATGAAACTTGGTACACGCATTCCTTGGCACCAAAAAGAGATTGTTATTGTAGATGGGCGAAAACGGATCATTACCACCCCCACAAAATACCGTTAAGTGAAAAGTTATAAAAATTATATTATATGAAAATGGGTGAAATCGGATAATAACTACGCCCATCCATATAACGGTTATGTACAAAACTACTCAAAGTGCGATAACTCGCTAAAGAAAACTTCCAGAAACATTTTGACAGTAAAGATGGTATGGTAGGGTTGCATATGAATCGGTATAAAAATTATACTATGGGCATACTTTTAGGTAAACTGTCATATCTCAGCAACTACTCGACCAAAAGTGCACTCTGAGTAACATGAACTCACACAGGAACTTTTTGCACAGGAAAATTGTTATCGAAATTTTCATATTATCAAGATCACATTATTATATAGAGGTAAATTGATTTTTTTCTTAATTATTTATGCATTTCGTTCATTGTAATTTTGTAAAGAATATAAAAAATTTACTTTGTGGTTTTTTTTTCGTTGTTGTACAGATTTTTGTACTGCTGTCTCACGAAGTCTCTGTATGGCAATAGTGAATAGTCGGTAGCGTTTTTTCAGCCCATTCATGTTTTCATGGTGTAATGCTATTTAAATACGCTCACGCATTTAATGCTCCAGAGTAGTCAATATAAAAATAGACTGTTCACACGAACATGTTACCCTATGTTCATGCCATCCCGAGTGCATTGCAGTTTGAAAATGGGAAAATCGGATCACAACTATGCCTACTTCCCACAAACACAATTTTAAATTCTCTCAGATTTTATCACTTTGCAATATATAAATAAAACACCAAATAAGATATTCTAGTAAAACTCTGAACAAATAGTGCATTCAAGACGGCACATCTCCTAGCTAAAATTGGACGAAAAAAAATCTAAACATAACTTTTCAGGCTTCCAAATACCGAGTATGAGGACCCAGTGCCTGTGGTAGACTTTTTACCGAATATATGGGTCAATATGAGAGATTAAATCAATCCTTCCCTTCGAACCATTATATCCAATATACTGATTTTCGACCTTCCGGTGACTTTTTACAGTTTATATTGGTCAATATGTTTGATATTTTAATGAAATTAAGTGGGCATATTTTCTTGAATATGGTTCAGCACTAAATATGGATGGTATTCGGTCGAGGCCTTTGTCTAGCCTCAATATAATGATTTCCGCCCCTCTGGTTGACTTTTCCCTCATATTTCCCGGCCTTTGATCATTGCAAGGTTAGAGGATATAAAATGATCGGTTACACTCGAACTTAGCCCTTCCCTACACGTTTCGTATAAATCTTAACTGTACTTGAAACAATTTCCCCATTTTTGAAGCAAATTTCATTCAAATTGCGAAATTTAAAATGTTCGGCTGCACCCGAAAATAGACCTTTCTTACTTCACTTAAATTAATTTTTCGATTCCAAATGTGACGATCCCACTGATAAAGACAATAACATTATAGCACTGAGCTACTCTACTTAAAAATCTGCTAATAGATTTTTTTTAGTTATTATTTTTGTATTTTTCCTTAAATGTGAAGACGTACCGAATGTAAGTCCAAAAAAAGACGTACGGTAAATGTAATTATACAGAAATTGCAATATTTAATTGATTGTCTCTAATCTACATATATTTTACACGTATTTATTTATATTTATAAAATGTCTAATATTTTATTTATTTTTTAGAACATAAAACTCGTAGTAAATTTGGCGATGATGTAAAAAATCTCCTGAGTGCAGTTTTAAGCGGCGATAGCTTCTTCAGTTGTAATCACATTACACCTTATGGATATCAAGTTAATACATTTTTATATTATTTTCATTATATTGCATACGCATATATATTTAATATATCCAATTTTCAGCCAGCTTTAAATTGCCGCTAGAAAGGCCAATGAACTGACAAAAATCCTCATATTGTTTATTTTTTTTTTATTTTTTTTATTTTTTTACAATTTGTTATCTTATAATAATGCGAAACTATTTAAAAAAAATTAAATTAAAACTTCAATTTTGACTGTAGCTTGGCGTTAGGCGCTGAAGACAGAAGTGAAAAAGAATGAATATATCTTCTAAAATGGAGCTAGAAGAGAGATTAAGATATCCGATCATTAAAGTGTGACACATATATTCATTGAAAGAATTTCGAGGAAGTACCACCTATCTTAAGTGCCTTGCCAGTTACTTATTCCACAAGCAAATGATCAAGACATTTTTTTTATTCAGTTCCGTCTGAACAGTGTTCTTTTTCAATTCTAACATATTTTTGTATCTTTTGTCATGCAGATTGATTTTGTAATACATTTTGATAAAAACCGTGAGCCTCTTCCTGCTCCAGCAGAAACTACAATATTAGATCGCATAACAAAGTAATTTTTATTATTTTATTGTTTACACACTGAATCGTAAAATTTGTTAAATTTTTAGAGTTGCAATACTTCTGCTGCGATTAGATTCTTTTTGTGAAAACGATCTGACAGCATTGCGTGGACCTGAACACCTTAAAACAAAACATTTAGAAATGATGGGCTACAAAGTAATCCATATTAATGAGCATGATTGGAACACAAGATATATGAATTCTCCTGAAATCAAAGCAAAGTATCTTAAATATCTCTTGCAGATATAAAAAAATTTTATATAGTGTGTACATATGTCTCATTTTAATAAGTCTTATAAAAAATATATTAATATAGTCAGCGGCAGCAAAAAACTATAGATTATTAATTTGGATTAAATGCGGGGAAACACTTTCAGGTGTTGGCAAAAATTTATATTAAAAACATGTTGCAAATCAATTCAACATTTATTATTCGTGGAAATTGTGAATTGAATTTAATCATATTTGGCTAACTTATTTGGATTATTAACTTCTATTTTAGATCATATACTCATAAAGTCAATATAAGGCAATTCATCTATGTATATTCATGATGTTAATGCTGTACTGGAAGCGATAATTTTTATTACCGAATGACATAATGACAGTCATCTTTCAACAGAACACCAGAATCATACGCTACATCAGAAATAACTCCAGACGAAACTTGCGTTTTACACAAGGAAATCTAAACAACCCAAATAACGGCAGCACTCTCAACTGAACATACCTCCCTAACCCATCCATTCTCAGTTACAGGAATTGATTTCGCCTGTCCCTACGATATAAAGAATTACACCGATAGAACGTGTTTGATCACAAAAGCCTATATATGCGTATTTATTTGCTCTGCAACCAAAGCAATACATTTTGAATCGGTAAGTGATCTTACTACCCGAGTATTCATGTCCGCGTTCGTACGATTCTTTTTCAGACGCGGATTCCCCGCCAATCTTTATTCAGACAATGCAACAAATTTTGTTGCACTCCTAACCCAAATTGAAAGCTATTTGAATTCTCGACCTTTAAGCCCGCTAAGAAGACCCCCCGCTTAGACCCCACAAATTTGGAGCTAGCTTAGAAGATGCAAAACTAAGGCAGTAACACCGCACAAAGGTGGCAAAAGCTAAAAATACTACATCAACATTTCTGCAAGCGATGGAAAGAATACTTTTTAAAATACCTCAACACAATGTAGAAATAAATGGCTTGGTCGTTTTAAGCCAAAAAAATTTTAGCACCAAATAAATGGCCGTATCGTAAAAAAATATTTCAGTTCAGATAATAAAACAAGAGTAGTTGACACACTTACCTCTCAAGGAACGATTACCCACCCAATAACCAAAGTAGTCACCTGGATCCTCAAAAATTTTCCTAAATAAACAGCAGCCGACGAAGCAGTCCGCAACCACCGCGCGTTCGCTTACTGGGACCCGAAGAATCACCGCACTTGCCGATAAAAGGTTTTTTACCAGACGCCTACATCGCTTTAAAGCGAACCTCTCCCTCATTCGAGAAGAAAGAGGAAGTACACATCTCACGGCCCCGCGCGCCATTACCCATACAGCCGAACGCACATACAAACACCTCGATTGCGGATTATATAAGAAGGATCATCGATTGGTGAGATGTTCGAAATCTACAAACATGAACTTACGCGCAAAGGTGCTTTTGGGCAGGTTCATATTTCAACGCTGAGAGTTTCAAAGGTGTGTTCAAAGGGGTTCACCTCAGGGAGGCGTGTTGTCCTCACTTCCCTGGACCTTAACGATGAATGCAATTTTGTTGGATCTAGATAGGAGTGGAGTATATGTTGTGGTCTACGCTGATGATGTAGCTGTTTCGGTTAGAGGTAAATTCCCAAGTACCCTCACTAATCTTATGCAAAATATTAAATGATATAAATCTATTGATAAATCGATGGATGATATTAATCTAGATGGATTGTAAGGCCTATTATGACATACCGCCAATAATGGAAAAGAAATGCGCGGTAAAGCGTTTGGAAAGCATAGAAAGAGCAGCAAGCATATATATCAGTGTAGATATTTAAACTACGCCAAATCAGGCATTAAACGTTATTTTATATTTACTTCCCATGGACTTGTTCTGTGAGCAACTGAGCTCAGACTGAGGAAATCTTCTAAGATAAGACTAAGGATTTTCGTAATGCTTTAAAAATGAATTTGAACTCCGATCTCAATACTGCCTTCCTTCCAGGCAGGTCGTGAGGTGAACAAAGACACAGAGATAAGTATCTATAATGACGGATCCAAGCTAGCTGAGGTGAAAGAATGTTTTAATTTACTAGTGGGACTATAATTCTATTTCACGATAAACCAGCAATGGGTCCCGGGACACAATGATATTTCAGGTAACTGTGAAGCGGATGAACTAGCCAAATTTGGCACCACCTTACAATTAGGTTCCGATAACAGATATACCTCTGTCTACTAGTGAACATTTAATCGATAAACATGTTATAGATTTGTAGCATGTAACAAGCAGACAAACGTGGCAAAACGAGTGGAATATGAACAGCACATGTCGACTATTGACATTTAAAAGGAATGACATAAGAACTTAGTAGGAGTGGTAGCAAGTCACTGTCTTATCAGAAGATACGCCAGCAGACTGAGAATACCATACAACGATTTCTGTAGAAGCTGCCAAGAAGTAGAAGAAGAAGAAACAGTAGAACATCATAGAAAAAAATCGAAATTACGGTCGCGGTTTTCTTGACAATGTCCCGAATGTTACACACATAAAACTTTCCGAATTGTTCAACTTTATCAAGACCACAGGGTGGTTCAGAAAGGGCATGATAGTATGAGAGGATACCAATCCCGGTGGTTTCACAATGGGGCTTCTGAAGGCCCAGGTGCGTCGTCAGACATCTAGTGTACCTACTTACCTGCAAAGTTTAACGCAGTAATCAAAAAGAAGTACTGCGTCAATTGCTTGGCCAGAGGCAACAAAAACAAAGAGGGAACAAAAATTATCGACAGATATTCGAACACTACTGGCCAAGCTGACCCTCATACCAACGGCTTTACTACAAATAAAAGACAAAGGCAAGTGGAATAAAGTAAGAGTTGCTATTAATTCGACCCGAAAGATGACAGTAACTGCGACAGAGCTCCAGGATCATGCTACCAAAAACTTGCGTCGTATATGTAAAATCTCCATTGGACCACTCACTGATCCGGACTGACATATTGAAATCAACAGCCTAATTACAAATAAATTACCGATTCGGCTCTATATTTGGGACACAAGTGTTGAAATCGCAAAAAAATTTGACCACTTAGTTCTAGCCGACCCAATGTTTAACAACATTGTACATAGTTAACATATACTCGCGGAATATTAAACCCGGTTTATTCAACTCTGACAACGGCTCTGTGATCGCACAGAACACCTCACTCGGTATATTCTGAACTCATTTTAAACAATACTTATTACCCACATAACGAAACACTGAACTAGTCTTCAAGGCGGCTGGGATATTCATACCAAAATGAACACATTTCTGCATTGCAACAGCGCCAATATAGCCGAGGATCATCAGTTTTGAGAAAGAACTTCAAGAAGGAAGACCAAGAGCCGCAATGATCATCGATCGCCGCAGCAGGACAACAATAGCTATAAAAAAAAGGAACAAATCCACGGGGGAATATATACCCACATATAAGGTCGAATGAATAACTATTAATGTTAATTTGATATAATTAAAATATATTAATAACAAATCCATACCAACCCTTTGGATTAAAATAGCCCTAACAAATATTTTTGATATGGACTGCAGTGGGTATGACTAACTTTTTATCGAAAATATTGGTCAATCTGTGAGACATATTATTGAAATTCAAAGAAAATCATTTCCTGATGATAATGTGTTCCTCTGTCAAAAATAGGCGAAATCGGGTCCATACGTTTTATAACCCCTTACACCTAATTTTAAGATTTTCGAACTTCCGTTGTCTTTTTATCGAAAATATCGACCCATATGTGAGCTAT
The DNA here is from genome assembly GCA_021498325.1 of Bactrocera minax. Lineage (NCBI taxonomy): Eukaryota > Metazoa > Arthropoda > Insecta > Diptera > Tephritidae > Bactrocera > Bactrocera minax. The sequence goes on from JAKEEE010000197.1 coordinate 101,244, forward strand.
CTTAATGAAATTTAGATAACGCCTTTTAATTTCAATAATGTGCCTGATCCCTGATGAATTTATGAAATCGGGACAATACTTCCCTTAGCTCATATAGGTAATATGAGAATTTTAAAAAACCCGGTTTACTTTAAACCGCATATATTGGTCAATATGTAAGATATATCTTACCAAGATTCAATAAACAAATATACAAATTACCCCAGCCCCCATATATAATACTACATGAATGATTTTGTGTTATGTTAATAAAATTTACTGGAAATATCTTCTCGAGCATAATTTAACCCTTCCTTAGTTGTTTAGTTGGCGTTTTATGTAAATAGGAATGAAAATAAACCTTATTAAAAGGAAATAATATTCTTTCGAATGATATATCCTTGAAATTATTCCGTAAATGTTCATACTTAGCAAATGCACATTGATTTTTTTAAGGAATCGTTTATATTGGTACAAGGGATGTTTGTATATTTTCTTTTTAACAAACAATATTTTAGAGAATACAAAACATAATATAATTAACCGTTAAAAAAACGGAATATAAAAAACAAGATAAGAAATAAATTTAAACATTAGTTTATTTAGTGCACCAGTCATAGGCTGAATTAAACATGATTTGCCATGGGCTTTCTACAGAATTAATTTTAAAGCCAGCTGGGACATATGGCCACTGAAACATGGCGCTGCATCGTTCCGGATGTGGCATGAGTGCCAAGTGACGCCCGTCCTCTGAGCATAGGCCAGCTATGCCATCAACACTTCCATTGGGATTCATTGGATATACTTCAGTCGGGATCCCCTTGTCATCCGCATATTTTATAGCAACGCATCGATTTGATTTTAATGAATTCAAAACTTCTGTAGTACGGAAAGAAAATCTGCCATCACCATGTGATATCCAACAACCCAAAACGGAACCCTTTAATTTACTCAACATTATTGAGTTACTATCTTCAACCCGTATTGTTGTCCAGCGACACTCAAAGCGCTCCGATTTATTGTGAAGAACGGCAACTTCCGGCACTTCAATAACTTGTTTGCTAGGCGTGCCAACATTTCCTACCCACCCGATTAAGGCCATGAGTTGACAGCCATTGCATACTCCCAACGAAAAGACATCCTGGCGTCGCTTGAATGCTTCAAACTGTGGAGAAAGAAAGCCGCTAAACATAATATTGGCGGCCCAACCTTTGGCAGAACCCAAAGTATCGGCATAACTAAAGCCTCCGGGGAATATGATGCCACGGTACCGATCCAAATAAGTTTTTCCTGTAAAAAGGGAGATGGTATATTAAAAGTAGGATAAACTACAGGTTTATTAACAACTGTTTTTGTTAATTGAAATTGATAACCATATTTCGCAGAACTTAACTAACCGGATTCAATATGATCATAATGTAAACTTAAAAGCTTTTCTGTTGTGTCAAGCGCCATTCAATTTCGTTACTTTCGCTTCAATAACGTTTAAATCATCCATGAGATCATACTGAACGGAAGTTTTTTTTTTGCACTCGACAGGTTTAATGTCTGCATTTTTGTTTATAATTCCAATAATTATTATGGATTGTAGCATTGGCTCCATCAGTATTCAGATAATATTAAGCTAAATTACATATATGATTAATGGTACACTAATATGATAATATATATTTTTAATTATTTATTTAGTGAATTATCACACTTTCAGTAGTTACTACTATCGCAGTATCATCCGAGGGTGGTTATCATCCGATTTCAACGATTTCCACACTGCTTAAGGAGGTGCTGGAGGGATTTGTCCTCAACAAGATTGGTTGATATAGCTTTAACGGTTTGTGAGATATGTACATTAAACCTATTAGGGGGCGGGGCAACATCCACTTTCTAAAAAATTTTTAACCGTAGATGCCTCTTCCTACTGCAGTTTTATTCACGAAATTATAGCTTTATATCTTAATTTGTGGCTTAGTTATAGCATTTTATAGGTTTTCGTTTAACGGTTAATTGTCCGATTCTGTCCATCTGCAATAAAAACCTCCTCGGAGTGCCAGGGAACATGTGTACCAAGTCATATTAAGATATCTAAATTTTTACTCAAGTAACCGCTTGCACGGACAGAGGGACGGACCGACAGCCATCCGTTAGGTGAAACTATTATACTGCTGAGAGGTCTAGACCAATTCATTCATATTCAACTTTAAACCATATTATGATTAAGAAAACAAAAGTAATTAACCTTTAAAATATTACACATATTGATTTATAAAAACGGTTTAAAGTCCGCTGGAAATTGGAAAATCATTACATTGAGTATATTGGGGCTAGGAGAAGGTCTGAGCAGATAACATTTACTTCTGGCATTAAGCTAAAGTATGCTCGAGAACATATTTCCAAAATTTGAGAGACATATTCGGCGTAAAGTCTACTAGAATAACGATAATCATTATTTGTAGTATATGGGGGCTGGAGTAATTCGTAGATCGATTTCACTTATTTTCGCCACCGAATTGTGGTATATTCAAGATTATACGTTAATTTAATTTTGCTAAGATATCTTACATATTGACCGACATACACGATATAAAGTCAAGCGGAAGTTCGAAAACTTTTATATTAGGCGTATGGAAGCTAAGGAAGTATTAGCCCGATTTCATCCGCTTTTGACATAAGGGCACATTATTACCAGAGAAAGATGTTTTTAGAATTTCAATAATATTTATTTAGATAAATAATATTTATTTACACAGAATGATCGATTTTTTGGTAAAAGTCAGAAATAAGCCGCACATTTGCCACATTGAGGACACTATTTATGTAAAGTTTTATTCCAATATCTTAATTGGTGCTAGTTATATAGTGAAAGAATCAGATTGAATTTAAAATTGCGTTATAGCACTTTATAGGTATTTTGTGGGCGTGGCAAGGATTCGATCAAGTCCATTTGCAACACCAACCTTCTTTCGGTACGAAGTAGCACTAGCACAGACAGACGGACGGACAGACAGAAAGACATCTGGAATTCAGCCCGTATCGTTATCCTGATCATTTACGTATAAATAATTTAATATCTATCGCGATTAGTTTTATGTGCTACAAACAACCGTTAAGTGAACAAAACTATTATACTCTATTGCAACATGTAAGAGTATAAAATTTTATTTACGTATATTCATTCAGACATCTGTATATGAATAAATGTATGAAAACACATGCATATGTAATTTATGTAATTTCATTAGACATATGTGGAGAAATAAATAAATATAAATGGTTTGGATACAGTCGTGGTTACGCTAAAATAAATTTCAAATTTAGGTAGAGCAATATAATAAACAAAATACCTTTTATATTTAAAAATTTGGAATATGAATTTACACAATATTTTTTTATATAAAACATATATTTTATAATTTGAACATCATCTAATGAAAGTAAAGAAGTTCAGCGTTTTATGCCCGAAAGTATTTCACAAATTTATTATGTTCTGTGAAATAAATATTCCTTTTCCATAATATATAAAACATTGGGAATCAGTGATAGTTGGAATAAATGCAAATAAAGACAAGTATAGCTTTTAATTTAAATCACAAAATTTATCCGAAAAAACTTACCGCACAACAAATCAGACATGGTAACGTCATGAACTTCAAAATTGGCCTTAATTAGGGTTGCCATAATTTCCCTATCGCTATTGACGCCCTCTTCACGAATAACAGCAACGCTCACAACTTTTAGTGCCCGCAGTACACATATTTCAGCATTTAATTCGACACTACAATAATATTTAGGAGCGGAACGATAATTCAACGAATTATATTCTTCCAAAGCGCAATCAGGATTGGATTGCAGTTTTTCTATTTCAAAACTTGTTCTTTCCCATTGTTTGAAAAGAGTTTGAACATCGTTCAGAAGAATGGTTTCGGAATGACTTTTTATAATTAAGGTCGCATTAAGACCATGACCACATGTTGAACCTAAATAATAGTTTGGCACCCCATTATTCGTGTAGATATTTTGAACTTCCGACAGTAATTTCATTGGCACCTCAATAACCCAACCACATTCCTCAGCATATAAGACAGCCATTTCTGGTTTACCAATAATTTTTGCTGCTCTATCGATATGAGCATTCTTTAATTCCTCCATTACACTGGTTAAGTCAATTTTAATTCCACACAATCCTCCAAATGCCATTTCCAATAAACATGTAATAAGGCCACCATCACTAATATCGTGCCCAGCTAAAAGTTTTTGCTGCTGTATTAAGTTTTGTGTAGTGGTGAAAGCTTTAGCAAGAATATCACTTCGCAAAACTGTTGGGCACTCGTCTCCTTGCTGCGAAAACGTTTGGGCTAGTGCGGATCCACCCAAACGAAACTTGCCTTCGATGTTTATCCATACAAGGGCTGTCTGCTCTTCTAATGCAGGTCCCTTAAGATCAGGAGTGACTTTCACAGTAATGTCTGGACAAGGTGCGTAAGTGGAAATTACAAGAGTGCCGGGAGATTTTACAGTTTCATCGTTCACTTTTGCAGCCATAGAAAGTGAATCCTTTCCGCCATCAACAGCAATATGTAGTTCCTTCATCATTTGACACATTTCTTTGCAAGCATCATATAAATGGGCACCTTCCCCAGATAATTTCGCTGCCCACATCCAGTTTCCAGAGCACTTAACATCTGCTAATTCGGTGATTTTTACAAAAACCAAATTGGATATCGCTTCGGCTACGCACATACGTGACATTGCAGAAGCGCTAAGGATGCCTTTTATAGGTTGAGTACCGATAGATGTAGCTATGCCTTCTTTTCCAAAGTACGAAATTGCAGTTAAACCGTAGTCGGCTAATGGAGTGTGTAACGGACCTACACACTGCTGCTGTGCCACTAGACCGGTAACGCACCGATCAACCTTATTAGTAAGGAATCGTTTACTTCCTACAGATAATTGACTTAGCACACTTTTCAAGCAATCAGAATAATTGAAGTCTGAGTATAACAATAAACGGTTTTAGCTTTTTTGAAATACGGTCCAATTTGTATTCCCTTTTTGGCATATCGCCAAGTACATGTTTCAGTGCAAGATCAAAAGGTATAGCTCCTAATGAATTAAAATTATCACCCAACTCCAGAGCGCGTTCAAAATCAGCCTCACTTTCAACCAATGTCACTCTTCCATTTCCGGTAACAACACCAACAAAACTGATTGGACAGCGCTCCCGTGAGCAAATATCTTCCAAGACCTTACGATGCTCAGGCTTGCAAATCAGTGCATTGTTTTCTTGATATTCTGCACCCCATAACTCTAAGGCATTTATGGTAGGATCACCCAATTGAAATTGTTTCGAAAATATTATTGCTCCCGCGAAACCAGGCTCTACTAGCTCTTTCAAAACATTGCCATTACCTCCAGCACACGCATTCCTTGGCACCAAAAAGAGATTGTTATTGTAGATGGGCGAAAACGGATCATTACCACCCCCACAAAATACCGTTAAGTGAAAAGTTATAAAAATTATATTATATGAAAATGGGTGAAATCGGATAATAACTACGCCCATCCATATAACGGTTATGTACAAAACTACTCAAAGTGCGATAACTCGCTAAAGAAAACTTCCAGAAACATTTTGACAGTAAAGATGGTATGGTAGGGTTGCATATGAATCGGTATAAAAATTATACTATGGGCATACTTTTAGGTAAACTGTCATATCTCAGCAACTACTCGACCAAAAGTGCACTCTGAGTAACATGAACTCACACAGGAACTTTTTGCACAGGAAAACTGTTATCGAAATTTTCATATTATCAAGATCACATTATTATATAGAGGTAAATTGATTTTTTTCTTAATTATTTATGCATTTCGTTCATTGTAATTTTGTAAAGAATATAAAAAATTTACTTTGTGGTTTTTTTTTCGTTGTTGTACAGATTTTTGTACTGCTGTCTCACGAAGTCTCTGTATGGCAATAGTGAATAGTCGGTAGCGTTTTTTCAGCCCATTCATGTTTTCATGGTGTAATGCTATTTAAATACGCTCACGCATTTAATGCTCCAGAGTAGTCAATATAAAAATAGACTGTTCACACGAACATGTTACCCTATGTTCATGCCATCCCGAGTGCATTGCAGTTTGAAAATGGGAAAATCGGATCACAACTATGCCTACTTCCCACAAACACAATTTTAAATTCTCTCAGATTTTATCACTTTGCAATATATAAATAAAACACCAAATAAGATATTCTAGTAAAACTCTGAACAAATAGTGCATTCAAGACGGCACATCTCCTAGCTAAAATTGGACGAAAAAAAATCTAAACATAACTTTTCAGGCTTCCAAATACCGAGTATGAGGACCCAGTGCCTGTGGTAGACTTTTTACCGAATATATGGGTCAATATGAGAGATTAAATCAATCCTTCCCTTCGAACCATTATATCCAATATACTGATTTTCGACCTTCCGGTGACTTTTTACAGTTTATATTGGTCAATATGTTTGATATTTTAATGAAATTAAGTGGGCATATTTTCTTGAATATGGTTCAGCACTAAATATGGATGGTATTCGGTCGAGGCCTTTGTCTAGCCTCAATATAATGATTTCCGCCCCTCTGGTTGACTTTTCCCTCATATTTCCCGGCCTTTGATCATTGCAAGGTTAGAGGATATAAAATGATCGGTTACACTCGAACTTAGCCCTTCCCTACACGTTTCGTATAAATCTTAACTGTACTTGAAACAATTTCCCCATTTTTGAAGCAAATTTCATTCAAATTGCGAAATTTAAAAATGTTCGGGCTGCACCCGAAAATAGACCTTTCTTACTTCACTTAAATTAATTTTTCGATTCCAAATGTGACGATCCCACTGATAAAGACAATAACATTATAGCACTGAGCTACTCTACTTAAAAATCTGCTAATAGATTTTTTTTAGTTATTATTTTTGTATTTTTCCTTAAATGTGAAGACGTACCGAATGTAAGTCCAAAAAAAGACGTACGGTAAATGTAATTATACAGAAATTGCAATATTTAATTGATTGTCTCTAATCTACATATATTTTACACGTATTTATTTATATTTATAAAATGTCTAATATTTTATTTATTTTTTAGAACATAAAACTCGTAGTAAATTTGGCGATGATGTAAAAAATCTCCTGAGTGCAGTTTTAAGCGGCGATAGCTTCTTCAGTTGTAATCACATTACACCTTATGGATATCAAGTTAATACATTTTTTATATTATTTTCATTATATTGCATACGCATATATATTTAATATATCCAATTTTCAGCCAGCTTTAAATTGCCGCTAGAAAGGCCAATGAACTGACAAAAATCCTCATATTGTTTATTTTTTTTTTATTTTTTTTATTTTTTTACAATTTGTTATAATAATGCGAAACTATTTAAAAAAAATTAAATTAAAAACTTCAATTTTGACTGTAGCTTGGCGTTAGGCGCTGAAGACAGAAGTGAAAAAGAATGAATATATCTTCTAAAATGGAGCTAGAAGAGAGATTAAGATATCCGATCATTAAAGTGTGACACATATATTCATTGAAAGAATTTCGAGGAAGTACCACCTATCTTAAGTGCCTTGCCAGTTACTTATTCCACAAGCAAATGATCAAGACATTTTTTTTATTCAGTTCCGTCTGAACAGTGTTTCTTTTTCAATTCTAACATATTTTTGTATCTTTTGTCATGCAGATTGATTTTGTAATACATTTTGATAAAAACCGTGAGCCTCTTCCTGCTCCAGCAGAAACTACAATATTAGATCGCATAACAAAGTAATTTTTATTATTTTATTGTTTACACACTGAATCGTAAAATTTGTTAAATTTTTAGAGTTGCAATACTTCTGCTGCGATTAGATTCTTTTTGTGAAAACGATCTGACAGCATTGCGTGGACCTGAACACCTTAAAACAAAACATTTAGAAATGATGGGCTACAAAGTAATCCATATTAATGAGCATGATTGGAACACAAGATATATGAATTCTCCTGAAATCAAAGCAAAGTATCTTAAATATCTCTTGCAGATATAAAAAAAATTTTATATAGTGTGTACATATGTCTCATTTTAATAAGTCTTATAAAAAATATATTAATATAGTCAGCGGCAGCAAAAAACTATAGATTATTAATTTGGATTAAATGCGGGGAAACACTTTCAGGTGTTGGCAAAAATTTATATTAAAAACATGTTGCAAATCAATTCAACATTTATTATTCGTGGAAATTGTGAATTGAATTTAATCATATTTGGCTAACTTATTTGGATTATTAACTTCTATTTTAGATCATATACTCATAAAGTCAATATAAGGCAATTCATCTATGTATATTCATGATGTTAATGCTGTACTGGAAGCGATAATTTTTATTACCGAATGACATAATGACAGTCATCTTTCAACAGAACACCAGAATCATACGCTACATCAGAAATAACTCCAGACGAAACTTGCGTTTTACACAAGGAAATCTAAACAACCCAAATAACGGCAGCACTCTCAACTGAACATACCTCCCTAACCCATCCATTCTCAGTTACAGGAATTGATTTCGCCTGTCCCTACGATATAAAGAATTACACCGATAGAACGTGTTTGATCACAAAAGCCTATATATGCGTATTTATTTGCTCTGCAACCAAAGCAATACATTTTGAATCGGTAAGTGATCTTACTACCCGAGTATTCATGTCCGCGTTCGTACGATTCTTTTTCAGACGCGGATTCCCCGCCAATCTTTATTCAGACAATGCAACAAATTTTGTTGCACTCCTAACCCAAATTGAAAGCTATTTGAATTCTCGACCTTTAAGCCCGCTAAGAAGACCCCCCGCTTAGACCCCACAAATTTGGAGCTAGCTTAGAAGATGCAAAACTAAGGCAGTAACACCGCACAAAGGTGGCAAAAGCTAAAAATACTACATCAACATTTCTGCAAGCGATGGAAAGAATACTTTTTAAAATACCTCAACACAATGTAGAAATAAATGGCTTGGTCGTTTTAAGCCAAAAAAATTTTAGCACCAAATAAATGGCCGTATCGTAAAAAAATATTTCAGTTCAGATAATAAAACAAGAGTAGTTGACACACTTACCTCTCAAGGAACGATTACCCACCCAATAACCAAAGTAGTCACCTGGATCCTCAAAAATTTTCCTAAATAAACAGCAGCCGACGAAGCAGTCCGCAACCACCGCGCGTTCGCTTACTGGGACCCGAAGAATCACCGCACTTGCCGATAAAAGGTTTTTTACCAGACGCCTACATCGCTTTAAAGCGAACCTCTCCCTCATTCGAGAAGAAAGAGGAAGTACACATCTCACGGCCCCGCGCGCCATTACCCATACAGCCGAACGCACATACAAACACCTCGATTGCGGATTATATAAGAAGGATCATCGATTGGTGAGATGTTCGAAATCTACAAACATGAACTTACGCGCAAAGGTGCTTTTGGGCAGGTTCATATTTCAACGCTGAGAGTTTCAAAGGTGTGTTCAAAGGGGTTCACCTCAGGGAGGCGTGTTGTCCTCACTTCCCTGGACCTTAACGATGAATGCAATTTTGTTGGATCTAGATAGGAGTGGAGTATATGTTGTGGTCTACGCTGATGATGTAGCTGTTTCGGTTAGAGGTAAATTCCCAAGTACCCTCACTAATCTTATGCAAAATATTAAATGATATAAATCTATTGATAAATCGATGGATGATATTAATCTAGATGGATTGTAAGGCCTATTATGACATACCGCCAATAATGGAAAAGAAATGCGCGGTAAAGCGTTTGGAAAGCATAGAAAGAGCAGCAAGCATATATATCAGTGTAGATATTTAAACTACGCCAAATCAGGCATTAAACGTTATTTTATATTTACTTCCCATGGACTTGTTCTGTGAGCAACTGAGCTCAGACTGAGGAAATCTTCTAAGATAAGACTAAGGATTTTCGTAATGCTTTAAAAATGAATTTGAACTCCGATCTCAATACTGCCTTCCTTCCAGGCAGGTCGTGAGGTGAACAAAGACACAGAGATAAGTATCTATAATGACGGATCCAAGCTAGCTGAGGTGAAAGAATGTTTTAATTTACTAGTGGGACTATAATTCTATTTCACGATAAACCAGCAATGGGTCCCGGGACACAATGATATTTCAGGTAACTGTGAAGCGGATGAACTAGCCAAATTTGGCACCACCTTACAATTAGGTTCCGATAACAGATATACCTCTGTCTACTAGTGAACATTTAATCGATAAACATGTTATAGATTTGTAGCATGTAACAAGCAGACAAACGTGGCAAAACGAGTGGAATATGAACAGCACATGTCGACTATTGACATTTAAAAGGAATGACATAAGAACTTAGTAGGAGTGGTAGCAAGTCACTGTCTTATCAGAAGATACGCCAGCAGACTGAGAATACCATACAACGATTTCTGTAGAAGCTGCCAAGAAGTAGAAGAAGAAGAAACAGTAGAACATCATAGAAAAAAATCGAAATTACGGTCGCGGTTTTCTTGACAATGTCCCGAATGTTACACACATAAAACTTTCCGAATTGTTCAACTTTATCAAGACCACAGGGTGGTTCAGAAAGGGCATGATAGTATGAGAGGATACCAATCCCGGTGGTTTCACAATGGGGCTTCTGAAGGCCCAGGTGCGTCGTCAGACATCTAGTGTACCTACTTACCTGCAAAGTTTAACGCAGTAATCAAAAAGAAGTACTGCGTCAATTGCTTGGCCAGAGGCAACAAAAACAAAGAGGGAACAAAAATTATCGACAGATATTCGAACACTACTGGCCAAGCTGACCCTCATACCAACGGCTTTACTACAAATAAAAGACAAAGGCAAGTGGAATAAAGTAAGAGTTGCTATTAATTCGACCCGAAAGATGACAGTAACTGCGACAGAGCTCCAGGATCATGCTACCAAAAACTTGCGTCGTATATGTAAAATCTCCATTGGACCACTCACTGATCCGGACTGACATATTGAAATCAACAGCCTAATTACAAATAAATTACCGATTCGGCTCTATATTTGGGACACAAGTGTTGAAATCGCAAAAAAATTTGACCACTTAGTTCTAGCCGACCCAATGTTTAACAACATTGTACATAGTTAACATATACTCGCGGAATATTAAACCCGGTTTATTCAACTCTGACAACGGCTCTGTGATCGCACAGAACACCTCACTCGGTATATTCTGAACTCATTTTAAACAATACTTATTACCCACATAACGAAACACTGAACTAGTCTTCAAGGCGGCTGGGATATTCATACCAAAATGAACACATTTCTGCATTGCAACAGCGCCAATATAGCCGAGGATCATCAGTTTTGAGAAAGAACTTCAAGAAGGAAGACCAAGAGCCGCAATGATCATCGATCGCCGCAGCAGGACAACAATAGCTATAAAAAAAAGGAACAAATCCACGGGGGAATATATACCCACATATAAGGTCGAATGAATAACTATTAATGTTAATTTGATATAATTAAAATATATTAATAACAAATCCATACCAACCCTTTGGATTAAAATAGCCCTAACAAATATTTTTGATATGGACTGCAGTGGGTATGACTAACTTTTTATCGAAAATATTGGTCAATCTGTGAGACATATTATTGAAATTCAAAGAAAATCATTTCCTGATGATAATGTGTTCCTCTGTCAAAAATAGGCGAAATCGGGTCCATACGTTTTATAACCCCTTACACCTAATTTTAAGATTTTCGAACTTCCATTGTCTTTTTATCGAAAATATCGACCCATATGTGAGCTATCTTAATGAAATTTAGATAACGCCTTTTAATTTCAATAATGTGCCTGATCCCTGATGAATTTATGAAATCGGGACAATACTTCCCTTAGCTCATATAGGTAATATGAGAATTTTAAAAAACCCGGTTTACTTTAAACCGCATATATTGGTCAATATGTAAGATATATCTTACCAAGATTCAATAAACAAATATACAAATTACCCCAGCCCCCATATATAATACTACATGAATGATTTTGTGTTATGTTAATAAAATTTACTGGAAATATCTTCTCGAGCATAATTTAACCCTTCCTTAGTTGTTTAGTTGGCGTTTTATGTAAATAGGAATGAAAATAAACCTTATTAAAAGGAAATAATATTCTTTCGAATGATATATCCTTGAAATTATTCCGTAAATGTTCATACTTAGCAAATGCACATTGATTTTTTTAAGGAATCGTTTATATTGGTACAAGGGATGTTTGTATATTTTCTTTTTAACAAACAATATTTTAGAGAATACAAAACATAATATAATTAACCGTTAAAAAAACGGAATATAAAAAACAAGATAAGAAATAAATTTAAACATTAGTTTATTTAGTGCACCAGTCATAGGCTGAATTAAACATGATTTGCCATGGGCTTTCTACAGAATTAATTTTAAAGCCAGCTGGGACATATGGCCACTGAAACATGGCGCTGCATCGTTCCGGATGTGGCATGAGTGCCAAGTGACGCCCGTCCTCTGAGCATAGGCCAGCTATGCCATCAACACTTCCATTGGGATTCATTGGATATACTTCAGTCGGGATCCCCTTGTCATCCGCATATTTTATAGCAACGCATCGATTTGATTTTAATGAATTCAAAACTTCTGTAGTACGGAAAGAAAATCTGCCATCACCATGTGATATCCAACAACCCAAAACGGAACCCTTTAATTTACTCAACATTATTGAGTTACTATCTTCAACCCGTATTGTTGTCCAGCGACACTCAAAGCGCTCCGATTTATTGTGAAGAACGGCAACTTCCGGCACTTCAATAACTTGTTTGCTAGGCGTGCCAACATTTCCTACCCACCCGATTAAGGCCATGAGTTGACAGCCATTGCATACTCCCAACGAAAAGACATCCTGGCGTCGCTTGAATGCTTCAAACTGTGGAGAAAGAAAGCCGCTAAACATAATATTGGCGGCCCAACCTTTGGCAGAACCCAAAGTATCGGCATAACTAAAGCCTCCGGGGAATATGATGCCACGGTACCGATCCAAATAAGTTTTTCCTGTAAAAAGGGAGATGGTATATTAAAAGTAGGATAAACTACAGGTTTATTAACAACTGTTTTTGTTAATTGAAATTGATAACCATATTTCGCAGAACTTAACTAACCGGATTCAATATGATCATAATGTAAACTTAAAAGCTTTTCTGTTGTGTCAAGCGCCATTCAATTTCGTTACTTTCGCTTCAATAACGTTTAAATCATCCATGAGATCATACTGAACGGAAGTTTTTTTTTTGCACTCGACAGGTTTAATGTCTGCATTTTTGTTTATAATTCCAATAATTATTATGGATTGTAGCATTGGCTCCATCAGTATTCAGATAATATTAAGCTAAATTACATATATGATTAATGGTACACTAATATGATAATATATATTTTTAATTATTTATTTAGTGAATTATCACACTTTCAGTAGTTACTACTATCGCAGTATCATCCGAGGGTGGTTATCATCCGATTTCAACGATTTCCACACTGCTTAAGGAGGTGCTGGAGGGATTTGTCCTCAACAAGATTGGTTGATATAGCTTTAACGGTTTGTGAGATATGTACATTAAACCTATTAGGGGGCGGGGCAACATCCACTTTCTAAAAAATTTTTAACCGTAGATGCCTCTTCCTACTGCAGTTTTATTCACGAAATTATAGCTTTATATCTTAATTTGTGGCTTAGTTATAGCATTTTATAGGTTTTCGTTTAACGGTTAATTGTCCGATTCTGTCCATCTGCAATAAAAACCTCCTCGGAGTGCCAGGGAACATGTGTACCAAGTCATATTAAGATATCTAAATTTTTACTCAAGTAACCGCTTGCACGGACAGAGGGACGGACCGACAGCCATCCGTTAGGTGAAACTATTATACTGCTGAGAGGTCTAGACCAATTCATTCATATTCAACTTTAAACCATATTATGATTAAGAAAACAAAAGTAATTAACCTTTAAAATATTACACATATTGATTTATAAAAACGGTTTAAAGTCCGCTGGAAATTGGAAAATCATTACATTGAGTATATTGGGGCTAGGAGAAGGTCTGAGCAGATAACATTTACTTCTGGCATTAAGCTAAAGTATGCTCGAGAACATATTTCCAAAATTTGAGAGACATATTCGGCGTAAAGTCTACTAGAATAACGATAATCATTATTTGTAGTATATGGGGGCTGGAGTAATTCGTAGATCGATTTCACTTATTTTCGCCACCGAATTGTGGTATATTCAAGATTATACGTTAATTTAATTTTGCTAAGATATCTTACATATTGACCGACATACACGATATAAAGTCAAGCGGAAGTTCGAAAACTTTTATATTAGGCGTATGGAAGCTAAGGAAGTATTAGCCCGATTTCATCCGCTTTTGACATAAGGGCACATTATTACCAGAGAAAGATGTTTTTAGAATTTCAATAATATTTATTTAGATAAATAATATTTATTTACACAGAATGATCGATTTTTTGGTAAAAGTCAGAAATAAGCCGCACATTTGCCACATTGAGGACACTATTTATGTAAAGTTTTATTCCAATATCTTAATTGGTGCTAGTTATATAGTGAAAGAATCAGATTGAATTTAAAATTGCGTTATAGCACTTTATAGGTATTTTGTGGGCGTGGCAAGGATTCGATCAAGTCCATTTGCAACACCAACCTTCTTTCGGTACGAAGTAGCACTAGCACAGACAGACGGACGGACAGACAGAAAGACATCTGGAATTCAGCCCGTATCGTTATCCTGATCATTTACGTATAAATAATTTAATATCTATCGCGATTAGTTTTATGTGCTACAAACAACCGTTAAGTGAACAAAACTATTATACTCTATTGCAACATGTAAGAGTATAAAATTTTATTTACGTATATTCATTCAGACATCTGTATATGAATAAATGTATGAAAACACATGCATATGTAATTTATGTAATTTCATTAGACATATGTGGAGAAATAAATAAATATAAATGGTTTGGATACAGTCGTGGTTACGCTAAAATAAATTTCAAATTTAGGTAGAGCAATATAATAAACAAAATACCTTTTATATTTAAAAATTTGGAATATGAATTTACACAATATTTTTTTATATAAAACATATATTTTATAATTTGAACATCATCTAATGAAAGTAAAGAAGTTCAGCGTTTTATGCCCGAAAGTATTTCACAAATTTATTATGTTCTGTGAAATAAATATTCCTTTTCCATAATATATAAAACATTGGGAATCAGTGATAGTTGGAATAAATGCAAATAAAGACAAGTATAGCTTTTAATTTAAATCACAAAATTTATCCGAAAAAACTTACCGCACAACAAATCAGACATGGTAACGTCATGAACTTCAAAATTGGCCTTAATTAGGGTTGCCATAATTTCCCTATCGCTATTGACGCCCTCTTCACGAATAACAGCAACGCTCACAACTTTTAGTGCCCGCAGTACACATATTTCAGCATTTAATTCGACACTACAATAATATTTAGGAGCGGAACGATAATTCAACGAATTATATTCTTCCAAAGCGCAATCAGGATTGGATTGCAGTTTTTCTATTTCAAAACTTGTTCTTTCCCATTGTTTGAAAAGAGTTTGAACATCGTTCAGAAGAATGGTTTCGGAATGACTTTTTATAATTAAGGTCGCATTAAGACCATGACCACATGTTGAACCTAAATAATAGTTTGGCACCCCATTATTCGTGTAGATATTTTGAACTTCCGACAGTAATTTCATTGGCACCTCAATAACCCAACCACATTCCTCAGCATATAAGACAGCCATTTCTGGTTTACCAATAATTTTTGCTGCTCTATCGATATGAGCATTCTTTAATTCCTCCATTACACTGGTTAAGTCAATTTTAATTCCACACAATCCTCCAAATGCCATTTCCAATAAACATGTAATAAGGCCACCATCACTAATATCGTGCCCAGCTAAAAGTTTTTGCTGCTGTATTAAGTTTTGTGTAGTGGTGAAAGCTTTAGCAAGAATATCACTTCGCAAAACTGTTGGGCACTCGTCTCCTTGCTGCGAAAACGTTTGGGCTAGTGCGGATCCACCCAAACGAAACTTGCCTTCGATGTTTATCCATACAAGGGCTGTCTGCTCTTCTAATGCAGGTCCCTTAAGATCAGGAGTGACTTTCACAGTAATGTCTGGACAAGGTGCGTAAGTGGAAATTACAAGAGTGCCGGGAGATTTTACAGTTTCATCGTTCACTTTTGCAGCCATAGAAAGTGAATCCTTTCCGCCATCAACAGCAATATGTAGTTCCTTCATCATTTGACACATTTCTTTGCAAGCATCATATAAATGGGCACCTTCCCCAGATAATTTCGCTGCCCACATCCAGTTTCCAGAGCACTTAACATCTGCTAATTCGGTGATTTTTACAAAAACCAAATTGGATATCGCTTCGGCTACGCACATACGTGACATTGCAGAAGCGCTAAGGATGCCTTTTATAGGTTGAGTACCGATAGATGTAGCTATGCCTTCTTTTCCAAAGTACGAAATTGCAGTTAAACCGTAGTCGGCTAATGGAGTGTGTAACGGACCTACACACTGCTGCTGTGCCACTAGACCGGTAACGCACCGATCAACCTTATTAGTAAGGAATCGTTTACTTCCTACAGATAATTGACTTAGCACACTTTTCAAGCAATCAGAATAATTGAAGTCTGAGTATAACAATAACGGTTTTAGCTTTTTTGAAATACGGTCCAATTTGTATTCCCTTTTTGGCATATCGCCAAGTACATGTTTCAGTGCAAGATCAAAAGGTATAGCTCCTAATGAATTAAAATTATCACCCAACTCCAGAGCGCGTTCAAAATCAGCCTCACTTTCAACCAATGTCACTCTTCCATTTCCGGTAACAACACCAACAAAACTGATTGGACAGCGCTCCCGTGAGCAAATATCTTCCAAGACCTTACGATGCTCAGGCTTGCAAATCAGTGCATTGTTTTCTTGATATTCTGCACCCCATAACTCTAAGGCATTTATGGTAGGATCACCCAATTGAAATTGTTTCGAAAATATTATTGCTCCCGCGAAACCAGGCTCTACTAGCTCTTTCAAAACATTGCCATTACCTCCAGCACCCTATAAAAACATTAAGTTATAATTCATGTTAATTCGTATATATAATTATAACAATATAGTATAGGATACAATTCGTACGTTTTGGTATCAAAGAACCAGTAACATGTATTTAGCAATCTCTCATAATTTCCGATATAAACAAAATTTTTTATTTGGTTAAAGGTTGCCACATATTAGGGGTATCATATGTACTAAAACTTTTTTCGGTACTTTTCGCTTTGTCGTTATATGGGAAGTAGGCGTGGCTGTTGATCAATTGTTTTATGAGATATAGAGTTTTTCGAAATTAGCGACATCAAGTCCTCATTCAAATCAGTTGAGTCATGTGAGTTTGACTCAATCAGTTGAGTTGATGTAAGCCAATCATGTCATCCTGTCCACGCTATTCTTCAGTGAACTATCACAATTTAAGTTTTGAAGAATATGGTTACATGGATAGTAGGCACAGTTATAAGCATTTCTACAAATACAACGTCTTCACACGATTTCGAGAACAAAACCCAGTTTATATAATATTTAAAATATGTCACCCAATTTGCACTTCTTTGAAATTTTTTTTTAAGGATTTAATAAATATAACATATCTAATTAATATGCATAGGCGTTTTTTATAAAAGTAACAGTGACTAAAACTTCAGTTTAAAATATAAATGTCAAAGAAATGCTCGAGGAAATTGCCAATTAAATTATTAACTTTCTGAAAAAGTAGTTAAATAAAATTATTGGACAAGAATAAATGTTTAAATGTGAAAACAAAAATTTTTTAAAGAAAAATTCATGTAACTAAACTAAATGTGCACTGTTTGATTTATATACTAAAAACAGTATAATCTGAAGATGGCATTTTCAATTCAAATATGGTGGCATTTGTAATACAAAAGTAAATCAACATGTTCACCTTTATTTTAATATTAGAATTCGTTAAATCGGATAAAATCTATATATGTCGATTTAAATATTTAATTTTTGCTTTCGGTTAAGACGACGAATGGAATGACTGAAGAACTGAACTGAAGAAGAGCTCACGCTTTCTTTTTACCATATCCTTGAAAATTTATTTCATTTCGGAAGTAGTGGGCAACAAAAAAAATGCATAATAATAATGGATCGGGCAATAGTGGATTATAAATAACTTGTTAGTTATAAATTAAAGCAAATTTAATTGCGATTGTTTATTTAGATATGTGTATTACATAATTTCTTTATTCTTTCTATTGAAATGTATTTGTCAATTTGTCAGCAAAAATTCAAATTAGTTCGAAACGAAACCAAATACCCTGTTAGCACAATACAATTTGGAGAGCATTTCCATCTTCTACTAATGCATTTCACTACACTATCCTCATTCTTTCTAATAAAATGTTTATGTCTCCACCGCTATCATACTTTCAAAGTATGCATTTGTAAGCAAAACGTTATGTTACCTGGTCGTGTATAGACAATATTGGATTATTATCACCCATTTCTATGCAAGCGCGAACAACTCGATTAAGTTTATTTTCCATTTCGGCATCACCACGCTGAACAGCATTGAAGTCCAAATCGGAATTACTGGAACCTTGAACCTCTACAGAACTGGCAGCACCACCGCCTACACCAATACGGTATACTGGTCCTCCTATTTTAACCAATAACATTCCTACAAATTTCAAATATAGTACATATGTAAGTCAAATATTTCACTATTTTTATTCGTTACCTCTTTTCGGATCAATTTTTTTACGCATTGTTGAGTCCATTATGCCCAAACCACCGCTAAACATAATTGGCTTAACATATTCTTGACGTTCACCAAGCCAGTTCTCGACACCATATGAAATAGCGAAACCAGCAATTACAGGCTCACCGAATTTATTGCCGTAATCAGATGCACCATTGCTTGCCTCAATTAAAACTTTAAGTGGCTTGGCAAAAGATGAAGGATAATCAAAAGTATTCTTCTCGTATGTTTGTGTATATCCTGTATAGTACGTATTTGTAAGTGTTTTATAAATTATTTTGTTCATATTCCTCCTTAAAATATTTACATACATATATATTGATGTAATACATCGCATATCGTATCGCTTTTAATAAAGAATAATGTTATTATAACATATTTGTTATACATACATATTTGTAATTCAAGATTTGCACAACACTTACGAACCTGGAATGTTTAGGCAACCAACGCAATAACCAGCCGTTCCAGCTATGGGTATACCGCCACGTCCCACACCTTGGATATCCCTAAATATGATGTATAAATATGTACTTTATAGTATACATTTGCAAAATTTATTTAATTTAA
This sequence comes from Bactrocera minax, assembly GCA_021498325.1. NCBI lineage: Eukaryota > Metazoa > Arthropoda > Insecta > Diptera > Tephritidae > Bactrocera > Bactrocera minax. Next base: position 120,750 of record JAKEEE010000197.1, read on the forward strand.
ATTACCTATAAGTTATCTATACGACGAAACTTAACCACGAAAAGATTATTTCACAGAAAACTTTACCTGTTATTTCAGCATACCCAGTTAATTTAAATATGAACGTTTATTGGCTGTTAAAAATTATAGGGATGGTGATAATTTGAGAAAAAATTGGCACATGTGTTGCATTATAGGCTTAGATGATCACACTCCCTTCAACAGTTAGGGAATGTCGGCGGTGAACAAAAGCTGCTACCTCCTCATCCAGGGTGATTGGGTGATTTGCAACCAAGAGGTTAATTCTGCTGTATTTTGAAGGGCGCCTTCCCAATACCGGGACGTCTTGGGAAGTAACTGTGGCCTTACCGCGCTATGGATGGCGGAGAACCATAAGTCCCCCCTTTTATCCACTAGAGCGCGATGCTCGTCTGTTCAAGCTACCGGTCGTAAGACTGAAATGAACGAAAACAAAAACAACAAAACCAACGGAAAAGTGGACCGGAAAGCAGGCGTAACGGCAATGGAAAGCACGGCAAAGGGAGACGCCACCCGGCACCAGGAGCGGCTGGTGTTAAAAGACGTCAATTCCCAGGGATCTTCACATCGGAGGCGACAGCTCTATTTGAAGAGTACGCCAGAGATGACGACCTCCCGTCCATTAGCAAGAAAAGTGGGCACAGAACTACAACCACATAGAGCTGAAGAGAGATAGAGGGGAGAATAACTCCTCTCATAAGGTGGAGCATGGTAGTTAGAAGCTCCGCACAAACAGGGCAGCTCAAACACAAAAACTCGCGCCTGCTAAAAAGCAGAGAAGCGGTCAAATAACACCTAATGAGCTCGAGAACAGGAGGCACAAGGCGCATACTCTCCCTGAAGCGGCTGAACTAAAGGGAGGGCCACGACAATCGGCCGGTGGCACCCAGGCTAGTGATGGGATCGCTACTCTGATGTCCTCCAAAGCGTCAGGATGGCAGTACTTCCGAAGACTACCCTGTCGAGGCCATGGTAGGCAGGAGACCATCTTGAATGCCATCATGAAATGATATTTCAGGTCGGGGTACTGCTAATCGACTCATGGGATGAAGCGACAGGAGGGATGAGGAAATACCGCCGACGCATAATATGATAGCATTTCTGCCCAGATCGGCAGGTAGAAACTTGGAATATGTCTTTGGTGGATTTAAAGCACAGAACGAGGGCCTGAACACATTGGGATGGAGGATGATCAATAGCAGTGGTGAAGAAGTAAGATCAAGGCTGAACGTCGGGATCGACAATCAATCGTATACAAGGATTCGCCAAGAGGGGTATCGCCTGAACTTCAGGTTAAGTGCGTCTTGCTAAGAGAGCTTTACTCCCATGTTAACAGAGGAGCTGTCCGATGATGTCGAAGTAGTAACCCTGCTCACTACCCAAGAGCTCTTGGACGAATTAACTCCAGAGGGCATAGAGACCTACGGGTCTTGCGATGGCACTGCGATCACTTCTCGAAGAGCCGGTTCTGTGAGGAATTCTTACATGGCTGTAGTTCATATCAAACAACTTTATTTCGAATAACCTGAGAGCTCTCCTGATTCAGGAAGCGTGAGCATTTAAAGGGGAGGTTACATAATAATATAATAGCAGGCAAACACAGAACGGTAATTTGGGATCTCTCTAGTGAGAGACCCAAAGCTGTGTGGTGTTAAAAAAGACACTGACTTTTCCTATCTTCCAGAATTTTTAACGAGAGACCTCGTTGCGGTACAGGCGAGGAAGGAAGTGGGGGGGACGTGGTCCTGGAATGGTCAGACTTCACCGAAGAGTCGACCGAAGTGCCACCGGAAGAAGTGAAAAGAGAAAGAGCTAGTCGACTACTGCAGCATGGCAAATCTCCCACTCATTATTGGCAGTGATGCCAACGGACATGATCTGGGGTAGGTGATTTTTTAATTGGAATTTATCATTAAAAGCAACCACTAGATAGGCAATGTAACCTGTCAACCAACTTTCGTGACTAAGGTAAGAGAAGAGGTACTTGATATCACTCTTAGCAATCACCTTTCGAATGGTCATATCTCTCAATGGAGAGTTTCCGTGGAACACTCGCTTCCGGATTACAAGGTCATTCGCTTTGAGGTGGGAATGGTTATTTAGTACTGCTTCTCAGGACGTAATCCAAGAAATGCAAACTGAACTCAGTACAGGGAAATCCTTGAACTAAATGCCATGAGACTTACGCAGTACAGCTATGGTAACACTACACTCACTAGTAGGGAGATTAAAGGCAGAGCGGACATACTAGTAATGTCATCTTGGATGCTTATCACGACTACAGAGCTAGCCTTAGTTCATGGAGTAAAGAAATAAGAAATGTTAAAAGAGACAATTTTAGAAATTTTCGTGAAAATGTCTACAATCCAAGTTAGGCCACATAAGGCCTTTGCTAAAGGGGCTACCGCGATAAAACTATCTATAAAGTGGCCTGATGGCACATTCACAACTAGCCTGAAGGACAACAAACAGCAAACATGAACAGCAAAGGGAAGTCCTCAGTGTGGAGTGCTATCAGCTTTACTATGGACCCTAGTTATAGATGAGCTTCTGGAATGCTAACGTCCAAGAACATCCACTGTCAAGGCTATTCGGTTGACATTGTCATATCAGCAAGAGGTAAATTTGAGAGCTCGCTTTGTGACATAAATCAGAGGGTTCACCCTGGCACTCTAGGTTTAACATTAACCTATCTAAAATTGCCATCATCCATAATAAGTACCAGTATAATGCCATCATAAATACCAAAACACTCAATGGCGTGAAAGTGACTAGGGTAGGGGAAATAAAATATGTAAGATTAATACTAGACTTAAAGCTTAGGCGGAAAAAATATGTGGATTCCATAATTGCGAAAGCCATCAAAGCGCTGACGGTGTGCAAGCGTTTAGATAGTAAAATCTGGGGCTACAAACCGGGCAAACTACTTTGGATGTACACCACGATAGATAGACCAATAGTCGCAATTGCAACAGTTGAGAAACAACTGTCCAAACAGAGGGAAGAGGAGCAGAGGTTGGCATGTGTATGCATCACTGAAGCCATGTACACGTGTCCAACTGTTGCACTGGACATGATTCTGGACCTCACTCCACTCCATGTCGTTGTGGAAATGACGGAAAAGGATGTTAATGAACCTTGATCTCATTAGAACCTGGAAATAACAAGGTAATAAGCGCTTATAAACGGATAACATTTAGAAGCTACTGATGACACTACTTCTTAAAAACGGTTTACCAGACAGCATACTTTGAAAAAAGATTCAAAATATCTCTAGGCAGTAAAAGTAACTGGGAGGGCTCCACTCTCGATAAGTACCTGTGAAGGAGCAACCTAAAATGGTATACAAACGGCAGATGGAATTGGTACTGGGATAGTGTAATCACGTACCAATCTGCCGGTGCCCATGGCAGTTTTCCAAGAATTTTTCAAGCTGAGGTGTATGTCATCAGTAGGAGTACAAAGATTATATTAAAGAAAAATTATCATGGAAAGCGTAATGTCATTTTCAGTGATAGTCAAGCAGCTATTCAGGCAATCTCTTCCTTTGAAATCAAATCAACAATGGTACTGAAGTGTATTTCAAAAGATTAACAGGGTTGTCACGAATAATCACATATTATTGGCATGGATCCCTGGGTATAAATGCATTAAAGGTAACGAACCACTGCTGCCTGAACGGAGGGTACAACAATAAAATGTTCAAGCAATTAATTGTCCTCCGCAGAGACAAATTACGGCAGCTAGTGGCGATGTATTGGGATAAGGTGTGACCAGGACAATCTGCACAGATCTGCAGAATCAGGCTATCGGAGTAATGAATACGTTGAGAGAGCAGGGCACATCTATTAGCTCAGGAGCGCTGCTAAGCCTCCTTGATACAACTGAGGTAAATTAAGTGATGTGTTAAGAAGAGTGGGCATAATAGACCACATCGCACTGCAGTCCTCAACTTTAATCTAATGTAATCTACAACTGCAAGTTACAGTATAAAAAATTTCTACGCCATACATGTTTAACTGATTACAGGTTACCGTGCCTCTATATTGTAAAGCAACACCGTTTCGTAGAAGTTTCAACGATTCACTTCCGATTTGTCGTTCGTACATAAATTTGCATACTTAAGCACACATACTGCTCCCTACTTTAGCTGAACAAAACTTTTGGTATTTCGTTTTTGTTGTTGTTGCTGTGGTAGCGTCAGAAAACATTCCCCAGTTAATTCGGGTACTGCTACCGAGCTCTTGGCCGTATATAAAACCGGTCCGCTCCGGTTTCGAAGATCCGACTATAGTAGTAAGTCTTAGTTAGTTATAAAAATTAGTTATAGGCAGAGGTGAAGTGAAGAAAAGAATCAGTTTTCTGTAACAAACGCGTAATGTGTACCAAGTTTTGTTTGGATGTTTTCATAAGAGCTATTCAAATATTGAAGCAGCTAACCCCAGCCAGATTTGAACTTTCTTTTTTCCATGTATCTGCTTTACATATAAACACAACAGAAAATAATTTTTGTGCGGTTATAACCCCATCACATATAGTTGTCAAAAATGTAACACTACAATACGAATTTACAATATACATTTTCTTGTGATAAAATGATATTGTCAAAGTGTGCTTGTAGTGCAGTGTGTAGTTTTTAAGTGGATACAATAAATAAATGTAATAAGTTAACAGCAAGTCCCGCACAATTGATTTAGTTATAGTAAACCAGATTGTTTCCACTTAGAAACTACTTTAAATCCATTTCAACAGTGTCATTTTACCACAATAAATTGTATATCATACATTGATATTGCAATTGCATTTTTTTACATTTTCCAAATGAAGGAAAATTAATTTGTAACTTATATACAAATGTTGACCTGTTTTTAGTACTCACCTTAATCTACCACCCGTTCCGGTGGTAGCTCCACTGAAAGGAGCAACTGCTGTTGGCATATTGTGTGTTTCTGCTGTGAAAATTAGGTCTGATTCAGTTTTTACCAAGTTAACACAACTGGGCTCAAAAAATTTTTGCGGTCGTATTGATTTATGCTTAAATCCACGTATTGCACTGCTGTTATCGCTGAATTTTATAGTATTATTAGTATTACTATACTTTTGAGTATTCATTATCATTTTTATTAAGGTCTCAGGCTGTTCTTGTCCGTCCACTATCATATTACCTCGAAAGAACCAGTGACGGGAATGTTCACTGTTGCTTTGAGCACAATCAAACAATTCCACAGTAGACGGATCCCGTTTTAGAACTTCTTGAAAGAGATACGTATAGAAATCCATATCCCAGTCGCTAAATGCAAGTCCCAATTCAGAATTCACTTTCTCCAAAGCTGATCGTCCAACTGTTAAAAGAGGTACGCGATACCAAGGCTCATGGCATTTCGGAAGCTGTTCGTTAAAACTATTTACTGGTAAATTATCTTCAGTATATTCACATTCGGTCATGCGATCTCCAAGGAAATCAACAAGCTGAGCTTTTAAATTTTGTGTCATAATTTGAGTTGTAAATCCAATAAGATACCGCATTGACATTTCTATACGAACTATATTATTTAAGCCTACATTTTGGCATATATTCACACAATTGGTTGAGAATGCAGTAGAAAAATTAAAGCGGGGACCAATTTCAATTAGATATGTTTGGAGATGGGATATCAAAAAGCTTTTGTCATTCAACGAAGACATATCAGCCTGTGGATCTTTAAGTAACCAGCGTAATAAATATTCTTCTTTTGTATCAATCTCAATATGCGAAGTGGATTCCACATGATAACATTTTTCAACTTCTAATGATGATATATTGGCAGACTTCTATTGAAAATAAGAAAATGTTATTAATTTACAACTTTAAAATAAAAATTATATTCTAAATTTAATATTGATTCATATATAATACAATAGCCTTACACTATTTGCTTTATAAACATTAAAATCACAGTACAAATCTATAGCTAATTGCTTTAAATAGATATATAACTTACTATTGTATAAAGAAATTCATATTTTTTTCTTGATTTAAAACGGAATATTTTATTTGACATCAGTTGTTTTCCATTGTTAAATTGAATTCAAATTTGCTTACTCTCTTACTAAATTTAATTTGAGAGTTGAGAGTTGAGAGCTAACGAATCATTTTTGAAAAAGGTTATATTTAATCCAATAACATCATTTCTCACAAAACTTTAACATATTATATTATAAATATATTAGGAAAAAGCATTGTTTACGGGAATGGGTTTTTATTTACTTATTTCAGCATATAAAGCTATTTTTGATCTAAAAGCTTGTATGCAATTATGTCGAGTACAAATTTTCCCAAAATTTTTAATCTGCATCACAAGGCGGTTTCTTTTCGACTATATTTTTCACTTTCACGATATTAACCTACTTCTTAGAGATACTTCTTAGTTGGCATATATGTACAATAAAATTAATTTCACAATAACAGTACAACGGTACTTTCCATAGTCATAAAGTTCTCATAGATTATGCATCATCTCCCACCAGACTATCGAAATATTACATGTCAAAAGTGCATAATGAGTAACGGTATATACGGTTAACATATTTTTATTGAGCATTAAATATGATAATATACTGCGGATAATAGCCGTAGGTGCGGATTTGGCGTCATATGGTCAAACTTAAACCATATATACTTTAACCTCAGCTATCAACAACTGTTTTTATGTGTTTAATTATGATAAATATGCATTTACATATTAAACTGAAATTTTTTTCATCTGGATAGGAACTGTTTGATCGAAACTGTAAAGTCAATATATATTAGGAGTTAACAGAGTAGCGAAGTTTTTGTCTCCTTTTGTCTCCTTTTTGACAATAAGACGGACCCGGTTTGCACAATTCGGACAACATACTGCAAATATTCTAAATTAGAGCTTATAATACCTGCAAGCATCACAAATGGTATCCAACATAAGACATAAGAAATAACTGGCATATGATTTCAAACAGAGCTTAGAACTTGCAATGAAAACTGGCGCCTTAGTCCCTATTGCATACATATAATATAATTCTCTAATACATATGTATATAATAGTATTGAAGCGACTATGTATTGCATATAAGTTTGCACATATTTGTATACATCATATCTCCCATAAAACAACTTCAAAGTAAACATTACCTATATTATATCATTACTTTATAAGATAAAACTTAAAAATTAAATCTTATTATATGTATTTTATAATATGAAGTGTATATTTACTTGTTGCAATTGTTTCAGTAATCTCGACTTGTACGATTCGCTCCATGTGTTCGTTGAGAAATAACGTGAAATCGGCATGGTGACCGACTAATCACCTTAGTCAATATTTTCCTTTAATAACACGTTTGGCACAGCCGGACACAGCACAGGATCAGCTTTGGTGAATAGAACGAGACCTTGAGGTAGCGTTGTTAAACAGTAACTGGCAAATAAAAATAAATTTATGTTTGCACTTCGCATTATTAAACTATTTATGTTGTTTACTTAAATACATATTATCGTAATATTTTTCTTCAGAGGTTATCAGTAATAACAGAGATGACCACGACCACAATCAAATGAGCACCACATATGAAATTGTGTTAGTTTGCTTACTGTGGAACAAAACTCATCAACGATCAAATTCAATCTATCTGCTTGCCGAAGTCGAACGAGCAGGGCTATGTTACACGATATTACAGACGAATATGTGCATGTGCCAATAAATGTAAAAAAAAATTATAATTTTTAGGTTGAGTACCAATTAAATTTTAGATGGACAATGTGATAATTTAAAAAGTGCAATATATGATATTTCATCATGACATGATAGTTTCAACTTCGTACATAAAATCATTGTATAGGCATTACGCAAATGTTCGGTAAATACTTTTAATATAATAGGAAATTTTTAATAATTTTTTGATGCAATAAATAAAATTTTAATCAATACTCGGTAAATTTAATCTTTACGGATTTTAGTAATAGATAAATAATTGAAAATTAATTGAAAACACTTAAAATAATAAATTGTGTGTGTGTAATAAATAACATGGCAACCACTACAGCAGATTTGAGCTTTTTTTTTAGGCATTTGACCGTTGTAGTAGTAGCATATTTCTGGCAAACCTCATAACGTGCTAGTTTTTTCCCCCTACTTTCCCTCATTCTATTTCATTCTTATTGTAAATTCTTTCATTCTAAAAACATTCGCCTGCGTATGTATGCTGAACAATTTGGCATTTGTTATTTGTAAGTTTGTACAATGTTCCAGAGAACGTATATCATAAAAATGATAGACGTTCTCCGCTGGTCCTGGCAAATTATCATCGATACTGTTTTGTTCTGGCATTCGTATTTGCCACACTATAAATATATATTCAGCTTCTCGAAAAATAAATGTTTCCGGATGTTGTTGTTGTTGTAGCGGCAAAAACATTCCCCAAATAAATTTGAGGAATGCTAACAGTCCTTGGCCGGATAAAAATCCGTGTCCGTTCCGGTTACGTAGAACCGACTGTCGTGAGAACAAAAAAATTTTCCTGATTGCGTGTTTTGGCTTCGTAACAAAGGCATATCACACAGCTTTGTGGCAGTTCATACCACATACATTAATAAAAGTTAATAGCAAGTAAGGAAGAACTAAGTTCGGGTGTTACCGAACATTTTATATTCTTGCGATTTTTAAAGATAAATGCCGAGGGTATGTTTGCAAGCGTTGACAAAACTTTATATTAAAAAATGTTGCGTAAGAATTCAACATTTATTATTCAAACTCACTTAGTTTCTTTACTATATTTTGTTTCGCATCCAAAATATTTATATTAAAATCAATCCATTTAACAATATATACATATATCTGATAACATCAAATAACATATATATATCTGATATAAGCTCAAGAAGGCTAAACTTTATTATATTGGGGATATTAAAAAAGTTAACCTGAGAATCGGAAATCATTATATTAGGGATATGGGGTTTAGGCCACGGTCCACACCAATTTCATTTATACGCAGCGCTAAACCACATTATGTATAAGAAAGCATGTCCACTTGATTTTATTAAAATATCACATATTCTCCATCATAATCGATATAAAGCCAGCTGAAAAGTCGGAAATCACTACATCGGGCTTAAAGTTGGAAATCCATATATCGGTTATATTGGGGCTAAAGCAAGGTGTAGATTGATTGCAAAAACTTTTATGTTTCCACGCAATTTTATGAAGATAACTCATACATCGACCGACATATTCGGCGTAAAATCTGCTTGAATGACGAAAATCATTATATATATTCTATGGTATCTGGTGTAATTCTTTTACCCTTTCACACATCCTTTACCGATCCTAATCTAAATTAAATAAATAAACCTAAATCCTTTACCGATTTCACACATTTTCTGAATTAAGCTATGGTATATCCAATATTATACCTTCACTTAATTTTGCTGAGATATCATACATATTGACCGATATATACCGTATAAGGTCAACCGGAAGATTGGAATTCTTATATTAGGTACATGGGGCTAGGGATAGCATTAATCTGATTTTAATTTTTGGCACCACGAGATATTATTAACAGGAAAAGATGCTGCCTGACTTTCATTAAGATATCTCACATATTGACCGATATATATGGTTAAAAGTCAACCGGAAGGTTGAAAATCTTTATATTAGGTATATGGGAGCTGGGGAAAGTATTTACCCGATTACCCTGTGAAATGAAAGAATCATGGAATTCAAAATTGGGATATATGGAAAGTAGAGTTGGTTGGACTCCGATTTAGCCTATATTTACACTGTAATATGAGGAAGCAAATATAATGTCACGCACGGAATGTGGTTGAAATCGATATAGATGGGCAGTGCCATATCCATTATCCAGTTATAATTTTTACACCGATTTCTTTGGAGTCCTTAAGTATCATCCTGGGTGTGAAATTTAATGCTCCTGGAATGTTTTTTCAGCGAATTAACGCACTTTTAGTATTTGTCAATTTAATAGTTATATGAGGAGTTGGCGCTTTTTTAATCCGATCGCCCATTTTTACATAGTCTAAGGAGATGTATGAGAGATTTGCCCACAGTAAGATTGGTTGATAGCTTCAGTGTTTACGAGATATGTACATTAAACCTATTAAGGGAGAGGCCATTCCCACTTTTAGAAAAATTTCAACCCACAGATGCCTCTCCTTACTGTGATTCCCTGTACCAAATTTAATATTTATATCTGAATTGGGAGCTTAGTTATGGCATATTATAAGTTTTCATTTTGTGGGTGTGGCAGTTGTCTGATTCCGCTCATCTGCAATACTCATCTGCAACCTCCTCAGAGTGCCAAGAAACATGTGTACCAAGTTTTATTAAGATATAGAATTTTTACTCAAGTTATCGCTTGCTCAGACAGACGGATGGTCAGACAGAATTCACCTGGTCTTGTCATCCTGATCGTTTATATATATATAACTCTATATCTACCTCGATTGACTTTAGATGTTACAAACAACCATTATTAAATAATTAACCAAATTAACCGATTTTAATAAAATATTAAAATTTAATAAAACACTAATTTGTATTCACTAAATTTTGCATATTATTATTGCTGTTATACAATGAGGAAAATAAACAAAATATTTCTTAGCAATCTCGATAACTTGTAAAGGTGTAAAATCATGTCGAAAGTATATTACCGTACAAATATAAGCAAAAAATCAGTACTAATAGACATTGTAATAAGTATTTTATAAATTTTCAATGAGATCAATTCAATGAGATGCAATTTGCATAGGATCACCATAAATTAGTTTTGCTAGAATATAATGAGCATATTTCACCAAATTTTAAGTTGCTGCAAATACCAATGCTAATAAGAATCCATTGATGTGGATTACGCTGAACACATACATTAAAAAAAATGGAGTTGGTACAAAAACAACAAACGGAGCATGTTTGGATGGATCAATCTAATAAACAACAGGTATTAAAATTTATGCTTTCCATAAAATAATTAAATTTCTTTTCGAATTGCGTGTTTTACAAATAATATATTTTATTTATTATTTCGTTTTGTACGATAATCTCAATTCAAGTACTCGTTTTTGTCACAGTAGCTTTTTTATTTAGATACACCCCAAATATAAAATTCACAAAAATCACAAACTTCTTGTTTTATGCTTTCATGGCATCTATTATATGTGAATATGTTTTGCTGCTTTTGCAGCTTGCACGCTTATTTCATCCATACTTTTACGAGCACTTTCAGTCATATCATCTAAAGAGTGTTTTGTTTTCATTAAGAAGTCATCAGCACTCTCGGCAATACCTTTGACTTCTGCATTTATACGTCCGATTACCCATTCTAGACCTTGACGCCCCTTGCCAGCATTCATGCTGATTGTTGATGTTAGCATATCTTCCATATAGTGGCAGAGTGGAACACCTTGCACACTGACGGATGCTTCCTGCTTAAGCAGAGTTTTACTTGAATCCGTTGGATGTGGTTCGTAATATAGGACTTCATCAACCGATATATGCCGACAGAAAGTCAAGTTAATGGTTTTAAGAACCATTTGTTTTCGTTGTGGGTCCACAATAGAGCGCTCACTTGCAAAGCACGTTTTAGCAGTACCAATCAGAGAATGTGTCCATTTTGGGAAATACCACTTCGACTGCACAAGGCGGTGCGTGTGTAACACTCCGTCTACCACTTTACGCTCTACAACATCTGTCCCAATTATAGATGGAGTCATTGGATTGGGATATTTTCGCCATGCTGCCTGTGTAACTGTTTCCCATGGGTGGTTGAATGTGTGCTCCGATGTCCATATCTTCATTATGTAAGTATATATATGTGTACGAGGACCTGGATAGTCGCTTCGCAATTAATTTTTATTTAGTTCTCCAAATGACACCAGCTACCTATAGTCGAAAAAAAAATTTTTAAGTAACTAATCATAATTCAAATACAATTTAAAATTGTGATTTGTGTCACAAAATTGGTGGAAAGTGAAAATTATTTGATGTGAATAACCTTTGGCTAAAATTAAGTAGCGAAATAATTGCAAGTGTCAAAAAAACAATGTGTCGCTTAATAATATCTGACTTCTTGACAAATGATTGATGCGATGATTGAAACATCTTCCATCTTTAAGGACTTGCTTCACGTTCAATATTTATTGCGATATTTGCTTTTGCACTAGATGTGATTGTTACACGCCTAATATTTATCGCATCAGTATCTATTCGTGGTAAACCGCGTTTTAGAAAGAAAGTGGTTTGCTTTAATATTTGCTTAGTTTTTTTCAGGTTTTTCTACAGAACGTCGTAAGAAAACCGAAGACAAGAGAGTCTGGCTTTGACGAAAAAAATTCAAAGAAAGTATTAATGCAAAAAATGGTTCCTAGATCGTGAAAAATTAATCAAATCTCTGAAAAAGAGAAATTTTTGTATAAATAAAAATAAATGATAAATTTTTGGTTATCACGCGATTTTTAATTTTTTCAATACTTTGTTTACTCATATCGCGAATTCATATCACAAAATCTTCTAAACATTCAATATTTACCGAGCGCTCCATAATCCGCGATCTGGGTTTGAAAGTATTTAAATATTTTGTGATACTGATCGCTATCCGTCAATATTGCATATTAAACGTCAATCAATATCGCGGCAGAGGATCGAGGTCAATAAATATTGAACGTTTTGCAGTTATCTTACGGTGACGGCGTTTCGATTCATTTAATCCAAACGTTAAAGTTAAAAAACATGACATATTTGTATTTTTCATCGGTACGTGTTGAAGTACAATTTAATTGCGTATGAGCCTGTACACATAGACCGCGTTTACACACGAAGACTTTTGTCCCATATTTTGACTCGAATGGCCGAGTTCTTTTCACATTATTTTCGAAATTTTTTCGGCAGTTCGGCTACGCAACGCGGAAGATCCCTAATCCGTCTAAATGTGCTAAACTATTGCAATTAGACATGTGTTTTAATAAAAGATTTAGTAGTTTTAATAATTATATACATTTCTTGTTTAAAATGTTATTCCAATTAAACCGTTTGAGATTAAAATAAAAATAAATATAAACTCATCTTAACATTTTTATGCTAATACAATAAAGTATAAATATCTCCATACGAATAACTCATACGAATAACTTTCTATGGCATCCTCAATACACTCCAAAATATCTTTCATGAGCTGATTTTTATCGTTATACTCCATTTTCTAAAATATTTATTTAACATTATGCATATTTTGATAAGAAAATGACAAATAAAATTTTAGTCTCGACACAGCGTGTGTTCATCCGTACAACTTCAAAACAAGCATAACCACGAAAATAATTTCTAAATGAAAGGGAATGCCGAATTAGGCTGCAGTGAACTGTTATGAACAGGAACACAAAGGGTATTGCCTTGTCGCCCCCCCACCGGCAAACTATGTGTAGTGCGACAAAAGTCTTCGTGTATGAAAGCGGTAATAAGAACCCATTTCGCCAAAATTTTTGGATTTTTTACTATTTGTGTTCATGTCCGTCGTGCATCTTTTTTATATATGTATATGTATGCACACAATTACTCATTTGGTAAACAAAAACTGAGAAAAATAAAAAAAAATTGGGGAAAAAATTTATATTGTAATTGTATTGTATTGCGTAGTTACGATGAGGGGGCGACGAGGAAAGACAAAAGACACCGAGCTGCTCGTGTTCAGGCGACACGCTTTTGGCTACAGCTTTCCTCGGTTAGCTTGTAAGTTCATACTATGTAAGCATACATATGTTATGTCAGAATGAACGCTTTGCTTTTAGTGCTTCACTCACTGATGTTTAATGTTTCGTTTGTTTCGTTTTGTTGTTTTCATCTTACAATTTTACATCTTCATACATATTTCAAAAATTTATTTCGTTCCAATTGAAAAATAATAGAAGTAAAAGAATATAAATTCCGACTCACATAGGCAGACAAACGGCACCAAACACCTTTTTTGTTGGTGCCTTTTTTGAGGCATTTGGCCGCTTTAGTAGTAGAATATTTGAGGTAAACCTAATCAAGTGCCTAATGTTTTGCCCCTTCTCTTCCTCATTCTATTTCATTCTTATTGTAATTTCTTTCATTCTAAAAACGTTCGCCTGCGTATGTATGAGTGAAAATATAAGATTTGTTACTTGTAAAATTGTTGATTAAAATCGTCTGTCAATTTAAAGTTTTTCTAGTTATTTCAATAAAATTTCTATTATTTATTATCACTCGTGACTATTGTGGGACCAGAAGATTGACAAGTTACTCGCACAAAGACCGAATCCACGAATGGAAATCACCAATATATTCAGTTTTATAACAAAAAAGCAATATACTAATTAATATATGCACATTTATCTTTACATTATCATTTAATCACTCACATTTTGTGTATTCATCATTATTTAATAACTAACTTATTTTCTTTTAATAATTCGAAATGAACAAAATCAAATCAAAGTCGACAAATATCGTTTGTTTATATATGTGTTCATATATGCTTCTTGAAATGGCAGCAGCTAATTTCTGCTAGTAAAAATTTCACTACCAAAAACTAGCAACCCTCTCTGTTTCTTACGCCCTCAACTTCTGCTCTCGTCTGCTGGTTTCTTAAGTAAAGAAACGGTTTTCCAGCAGAAACTTGATAAACTATTGATAGTTGGCAATATTTCAATACATAACAGGTTTTATGCTCTCGCAAATTTGCTACAGTCTATAATAGTTTTGTTCACTTAACGGTTATTTGTAATACCTAATATATACAAATCAAGCACCAATTAAGATATCGGAGCAAAACTTGGCGCAAAGAATGACTTCAAGATATGCCACTTCCTGCCAAAAAATTGTGGAAATCGAAATATACATTTTCAAGCCCCAGATACTCAATATGTAGACCTCGCTGCCTAGATACAAACAATTTCGAACTTCATGTTGACTTTATACCGTATATATCGGTCAATCTGTGAGGAATACGTCTGTCTAATTTTGAGTTAATCAGTATCTACTGGAGATAGTTTCTTGAGCATTCTTTTTAGTCTAATGCCAAAAGTAAATGTTATTTTCTTAGACCTGTCCTTAGCCGCAGTGTACCCGATAAATTGATTTCCGATTTTCCAGCTGACTCTAAACCGTTTATATAAATCGACATGTGTGATATTTTAAAGGAATTAAGTGTTTTCTTAAAAATAATATGGTTTAGTGCTGAATGTGAATAAATTCGGTCCACACCTTTGGTCTGAACCCCATATCTCTAATATAATGACGAACATCTCTCTGTTTGATTTTTTCCTCATATGCACAATATATCAAATATTTCCATAGAAAACAAAATGTCTCAACAAAATTAAATAAGCATCTTCCGAATAATATTATGTCATTCAGTAATAAAAATTATGGCTATTGTACCTTCCCACAGCACTAATATCATGAATGTAGATAATTTGTCTTAGTTAGATTGACTTTATGAGAATATGACTTAAAGTAAAAGTTAATACGATGCCAAATATGAATGTAATCATTTCACAATTTCGTAGAATAATAAATGTTCAACTCATTTGCTACATGTTTTTTTAATATAAAGTTTTGCCAACACCTGAAAGCATGCCCCCCGCTTTGATACTTGCAAATTACGAGAGGACCTTCCTTACTTGTTTAATTTATGTTTATCACTGAAATTAGTTATTAACTTTTTAACCCTTTCAGTTTTGCATTCACAAAAAAAGCATAAAATATAATTAAATTTTTATTAAATAACGAATTCAAATAAACGTCATTTGGTACAGAGAATCCTAGTAGGGCCGGGAATCTGTAGGTAAATTTTTTTGTAAAAGTGGGTACGGCCCCGCCCCCCAATAGGCATAATGTACATATCTCACAAACCGTTACAACTATATCAATCAAACTTGCTCAGAGTAAGTTTTGTGGCATCTCCTCATATAATAGCAAAATGAGGGAAATCGGATAATAACCACGCCCGCCTCCCTTAAAAATGTTATAATGAAAACTACTAAACGAGCGTTAACTCGCTGAAGGAACACGTCAGAAACATTAAATCTTACAGTAAATATGGTACGGAAGGGCTGCGTAGGAATCCGTGTAAAATTCGCTTGATGGGCATGGCACCGCCCACTTTTTTACGAAATCCCATATCTTAAGAACACCTTAACCGATTTGAACAATATTTGGTGTATAACATTAAATTTGCATTCTTATGTCACATTGTAAAAATTGGCGAAATCAGGAAACAACCACGGCTACTCATATAATACAATTTTAAATTTCATCTGATTCTTTGACTTTAAAGTAGATAAATCAAGCATCAATTAAGATATTACATAAAGCTTTTCGCAAATATTGCGATCAAGATATGCCATCTCATGCGAATCAGCAAATACCTTTTCAACCCGACAGATACCCAATATAGCCTAGCTATAGCCAATACCCTAGCTCCATATACCTAATATAAGGATTTTCAACTTCCCGTTAGGCTTTATAGAATATATTTCCGTCAATATGTAAGATATCTTAGCAAAATTAAGTGAACGTGTAATATTGGATATACCGTCGATATACCAGAATATGTCGATCACTGTGTGAGTTATCTTCACAAAATTGCGTCGAAACATGTGCCCTAGTCTTCTTGAGTATTGAAAATAGTTAATACAATCAGTCAGACCTTCAACTAGCCCAAATATACCCGATACAATGATTCCCAACTTTCCATCTGACTTTGAACCGTTTATGTTGGTCAATATATGTGATATTTTAATGAAATTAAATGGATATGTTATCTTAAACATAATGTGGTTTTGCGCTAAATAAGCCTCATATTCCTATATATATATATAAAGATTTCCATTTCTCTGGCTGACTTTTTCCTAATATAACCAATATATTAAGTTTAGCCCTTTTGTTTGAATTTATATCACATATATCCCATTTGAGTTAATTTGCGTTAATTTCAATATAAATATCTCGAACACGGAAGAAAATATAGTAATGAAAGTGCGTGAGTCTATGACCTATACATAAGTTAATAATATATCAAATATGATTGTAATCCATTCATGGTTTCGTCGAATAATGAGTGTTGAATTCTTACGAAACAATTGAAAGTATTTCCCCTCCATATCCTTCCCCTCCAATGATCCTGGCATATTGCAAGAGTATTGCCGTTACTCCCGAACTTCCCTTCTTTACTTATTTAATATATAGTTTTGCCAACATCTGAAAGTATTGTACCGCCTTTGATCCTTGCAAATTACGAGAGTATAATATGTTCGATTACATTCGGACTTAGCCCTTCTTTGCTTGTTTTATTAATTTTTCATTAAAAATTATATTTCCACGGAAATGTTTCTATTTTAAACCCTAATTTTTTGTAGAAAAGGAGGATTTTGCTGATACATATAAAGATGAAACAATGAAGGTTGGAGCCAAGGCGAATGGTTCATTTCCATTCATGAATATGAATATGCTTCCATTTTACAAATGAAGGTAGAACAGGAAGAAGCAAAGGAACAGATATCCAAAAAAAGTACAAAACTTCAGAAAATTTCGTGGCAGACAATGGCAGGGACAAAAAAATAAGCTAGGACTAACACGGAACCAAAAGTATACCACATAGAAGATTATTTAATCCAACGTAATCACAGCTCTAAAGCTGTGGATAAAGTAGATGTCATACAACACCAACTGAGGAATGGCAGTAGACAAAGCGAGGAAGATTCATCAAAAATATTGAATTGAGGAAAAAATTTTTTGCCAGTAGACAAAATGAGAAAGACTTTGATTCTGAAATGAGAGATAATATTAAGAGAGATAATATTAATATTAATTATTATTAAAAATAATAATAATAACAATAATTTGCACAATGGTCAAAATCTAGAAATCATAGCCAGATGAAACAGTTTAACTCTGTTACACGACTTTGACAGTTGACAGGATCGGGGGTGTTTGAGGTTTAGCACCTGGAAACTCTGGAATGTCCAGATTGAATCCCGCCAAAATATTTCAGCGGATACATTTGTAATAGCTATGCAAGATCACATATACAATTTTAAAACAATAAGAAGAAAAAGAAAAGCGAAATTAATATATATTTGAAGAAATTTTTTTTATTAGAAACATTTTTGAAGCGATAACGATGTTAGATAGCACTACAACTAGTTTTATAAACTAACGAGCAGTTTGATTTTAATAACTTACAAAGATAACACAGAACTTCGTAATTCCTTTGTGTTCTAACTACCAATTCAATTATGTGGTTTTTTCGACATAGAGAGACATGTGTCTAACAAGAGATTTCTCGTCTCCTCATTCACATGTTCAGTAAGCGTTTTGTAGTGAGCCTCTACCTGAATCCTTATTTCTTCGGCGACTGTATTCACCTTTAGGTCACTATGAATATCAGGTATCAGGAGTATCATGGAGCACTAACAATGCCTCTTGGCACCTTTTTTTTAAATGTTGAATAATATTTATGCTTCTATCATTGGCGCAACCATATGACCTTCAGATCTTCGTCCGATTAGCCACTCCATTTTTGACGGTTTTAGGTTAAGTTCAATCCTTTTTATCTTAATATGCTCTTTCCAGCGTAATTTAACATCGAACGTAATGCCAAGATATTTAGCTCTATTGCCATATGGTTCGCAGACATCAAAAAACTTATTGGTTGATAAGTGATTCTTTTGTTCGTAAAATTCCCATGAACTGGCTTTCCAACCATTTAGTTTAGTTTCTTAGTCTAATTTACTACGGAGATGATTGCTTGTTGCAGATCTAGCGCAGCTTTTTCTGCTTGTTTTTCGATGTATAGTATTGCGGTGTCAGCAAAAGTGGCAGCCATGCTGTTTGGTGCCAATGGTAAATCTCTTGTATAGAAAATAAACACAACTGGATCTGAGATACTTCTGGCCTGCTTCAATTTCTTTTAGTTTGGAGAATTTGTTCCCTTGTTTTACACGGAAAAATCTCACGCAATACTCAACCAGAAGACATAATTTTAGTTTTTGCATGAAGCTTTCGTGCCACACTTTGTCGAACGCCTACGCAACGTCAAGGAATACCACACTTTTCCCTCCTGCAAGGATTTTTCTATTTTGTATGTTATTCTATGAATTTGTTCTATTGTTGAATGCTTGTTTCTGAAGCCGAATTGTTGTGATGGGATTAACTGCTTTTCATCAATGATAGATTTTAACCTTTGGAGAATTAATTTTTTGAGGTTTGTGGAAGTAATGATTTGGTCTACATAACGAGATTACATGAAGATCCTTTCCCGGTTTAGGAACCATGACAACTTTGGCGACTTTCCAAAGGCTTGGAAAATGTGTCAGACGAATTGATGATTTAAAGAAATATGAGGAGTTTAGTAAACTCTTGTATAGTAACTGCTTTAACACTTCAGCTGTAATTGGATCGAATCCTGATGCTTTCTTAACTTTAAGCCTTTTAATTTAATTTTTAAGTTCACAAATTGTGATTGCTGGGATTGTTGCATGCTCTGCTCTGTTTTGCGAATGCATTAGCTTTATCACAATCACTTCTAGCCCATGTATTACTGTTAATTTTTTATGGCGCAGCGTGGCATGTTGGGCGTTTAAAATATTTGGTACTTTTCCAGAGCGAATCTTTTTTTGTGAGCCGATAGTTGAGATAAAGATTTGTGAATTGACTCATTCTTAATATGGTGATTTCTCGTTTTAATTCAGCTGTTGCCCTATTAAGGTTGGTTTTATCATCATGTGGTAAGCGTGTTTGTTGCCATTTTGGTTGTAACTTTCTTTTCCTGATCAAGAGGATTTTTATCTCTTTAGAGTAATGTAAACCTATAGTTTTCCGCTCCATCTCCGGTGTACTGTCCCAAGCAGCTTGTAGATTTTCTTTTAAAAATCTGAATTGTAGACAGTTTATTTTAGTCTGTAGTATTTGTTTGAACGAAGTCCAGTCCGTGTTTTTGTGGTACGTGGTATGTTCAAAAAATAACGGGAATGTTCTTCGACTTTAATAGCATAGCGCATCATGAATTCTTGTCTCAAGGTCAAACGGTCAATAAGGAGTACTACTTACAAGTTCAACGCCGTTTGCGTGAAGCAATCCGAAAAAAACGCCCGGATTTGCGGAAAAAGAATTCAAGGCTTTTGCCCACTTTTGCTCAATTCTCCTCACACTTCGTTGCATGTTCGTGAATTCTTGGCCAAAACTATACTGGAGCGGTGCCCCAGCCTACATATTCGCCAGACATGGCTTCAAGATACTTTTTGCTATTTCCAAAAATAGATATAATCTTAAAGAGCCGTCGTTTTACTAGTATAGATGACATTCAAAGCGCAGCGCTATCCCAAAAATCGAGCTTAAGAAGTGTTTCGACGGTTAGAAGAAGCGCTGGCATAGTGCATAATATCGAATGGAGACTATTTTGAAGGCGATAGCATTGATGTAGACAAATGAATAAATTTTTTTCCAAAAAAAGGAAAATCCCCGATATTTTTTGAACACACCACGTACCAAGTTTCACTTTGTGTTAAATATATTGGGGAGTGATCAGAGCTTAGATCTAGCCCCCTTCTAATTCGATGAAATATCCAGATACTTTCCTAGTAATAAAGAAGTCTATTACTTCAGGTATTTTGTTGGTATCCGTTGGTCAGTAAGTTAGCATTCCGGCCGATACAAACTCACATCCTCTTTCTTGAGACGTCTGGAATAAATCTCGCCCTTCAGCTGTCGTTAGGCGCGATCCCCAGTAGACCTGCTTCGCATTAAAGTCTCCACACCTAATAAATTTTTGTGTGTGCGTATGGAAATGTTCTTTATATTATTCATCAAAAAGAATTTTGTACCTCGGCGGGCAATATATTGCAATAATTGACAGGGGTTTGTTCATTGTTTTTAGTGTAATAGTTGTGGTTTGAATACTGTGCGTATTGGTTTTTCTATCCTCATAATGTTTAATGTTGTTTTCTAGAGTGCATTCTGTGATAAATATTATAGTTTTTGAAAGTAATGTGACTGTGCCTCGTGGAATGAGTTTCGGTTATTCGACATACTTATATCTATTTTTTCTTCTTGCAAAATAATTTGAAGTTCTTCTTGTTGCTTTAATAATCCATTCGCATTCCCCGTCATAATCTAGAGAACACCACTCATACCTTAGATTTCGTTTAATTTTTTGTGAGGTTATTAAACGGTTGCAGAGATGGATATTGAATTTTTCTTGTTTATTTAACATCTCAAGGATTTGTGTCAACAGGTCTTCAGTCAACTAATCGTTTTTTGCGTTCATCACTTTTGAGTTACTTTTCAGAACTTCGGAAAAAATGAGCTTACTCGTCTGTACACGATATGAGTTGTTGACATTATTTTTATTGACAGTGGGTGGATTATTTGATGTACTGGACAAATTTATGGATATTTTTTGTTTCTACAAGGTTCTGTTACGAATGCTTTAAAGTTCCTTGGCAACAATACATCACCTGTAGTTTGCCGGATAGCTTTCGAAATAGTTACAGCATTTTGGTTTTTCGGAAATTGGTTTTTGGTACTCGATGGCTTGTGCTTACTACTGCATTTAACACATTTTGACATTTTGCCACAGAAATTCTTGGTATGTCCAAATGTCAGGCAATTTGTACATTGAGAAATAAGTTTAGAATTCCTAACAGGGTCAATGAGAACAACGGAGTGACAAATGTGTTTGATTTCACAAATTTTTTTGACGTCTTCGAGTTTTTCACTTGAATTTGTTTACGACATTTAGAACATTTATTCCTTGTTCCTTTAAATCAGCAACAATAGCAGTAATACTACACTAATGATGGAGATTTTTAAACTTAACCTGTATAGGGCGCGTTTGCTTGTCTTCTATGTTATCTATAGTTTTAAGACAAATACACTTTTGGTAATGTCTTTAGTTTGGTTATTTAATTCTTGATAATTAGAGATATTTAAACCCATAATGGGCTGCGGACGCGGTTCACATTTCGGTTTAAGGTTTTAACCTGTGTGGTTTTTAGAATTCGATGACAATGCATTTAAAACTTCAGCCTTTCGCTGAGAAGGCTCACAGTAGCTGCTGGTGAAATTGGTAATTTGTGGAACAGCTGTTTCTCTGGGCCATGGCACTTGTCTTCAACTTCCTGACGGGTTGCCCAATAAAACTTCCGAGTTGCGTCACTTAAAGTATTTGATTTTTATATTTAGATGATAAATATTTAATTTGTTTTTAGCGCGCAACAATTCACTTCGACATTTTTTGTGATCTGCAACTTAGAGAGATAAATTTTCTTTAATATTAAAAAAGAAAAGGCTAAAAAACTTTCAGGTTTGAAATCATATTTGACAAATAAATTTTAGTTTAGGTCATATACTCATTAAGTCAATGTAACTAAGACAAGTCAGCAATGTATATTCATGATATATTTTTAAAATTTAATATATATTGGCGATACTTGTCAGAATCTACCAGACATCGAAACTAATGGTTACCAGAATGTTCGAATAGCGATATTGTAGCGAATTCGAATGTCAGAACAAAACAGAATGGGCGATAAGCTCCCAAAATCAACCAGATAGCGTACCTAGTAGTTGCCAGGATGTTCGAGTGATGATCTGTTAGTAACGATCTATTATATAAGGGATGCCGGAGTGGCAGCAAGACAGTTCGAATAAGAGTGTAACTAAGCTAAGTACAAGTGAATTAAAAGTAAGTTCGAATAGCGAGTAACAAAGTGTCAAGTTATTAAATAAGAAATAAAGAAAAGTGTAAAGCCATTAAATTGTGACTTTAATTGAACAATCCAGTGATCCAAATCAAGGTAGAGTTTCAACGTGAACGATTAATTTAGAAAATCCATTTCAATTGGTGTCAGAAGGGGGATTATAAAATAATGTCCCATAAGAGATTATTTTAAAAATGGAACTTTGAGGGGCGCAGTAGAAAGACGTTGTGAATGTGAGAATAGGAAGCAGATCTTCCACATCGAGTTACAAAGTCGCCGCCGGAAAGCCAATGAGACTCTGCAGGAATTTGCTGCGGAGCTTGAGAGATTAGCTCAATTGAGCTAATTTTCGAAATTCAGAGCTTCGTTAATGGGATACGAAATGAGGCTGCGCGCTATGCTGGGTTAGAATGTCCGAAATTGACGTTTGCAGAAACCGTCTCGAATTCTCTAACGCAGGAAACGGCTTCTCTGTTTAGTAATCGAACAGTTAAAGCTCATCAAGTAGAAATAAAATAACCCACTTGGGTGAATCGATTACTCGAAAAGGTGAGTAAAATCTTGGAGAAATCTCGTGAAACACGTAAGATATATGATGGCGTGGTTAAGTGTTTCAACTGCGGAAGAAGTGGTCATATTGCACGCAACTGTAATATCGAAACCAAGATTGAACGATGTGGTTTACGTAGGTACCTGCCGTTTGTACAGCCTAACTCCACGGTGCTCTAAAAAACAACGAATCAATATAATGCGTTGATCGGCGCCCCATCAGTAATAGCTTTTTGCCAAAACCAACGGTACCGATCGGCATTGTGGAAATGGACACAATAACCACCTTGATAGGGCTCGAGGACTATATAAAACCTCTGCCGTACTTTGGGTTCGACACCCGGTTGCAATACAACTCCACACTGAACTATACCGCCCAACAGCTATACCCGCATTCAGGTATTTAGTCACAGCCACCACGATACTCCCCGAAGGGCCTACCGCAATGAGCAGGATGGAGCGACAAGCAACTCCACCGGGCCTCTGCTCCCCGTGGTAGCAGATTAGTCTCCGGTTAGACCTTGTAGCCTGGGCTACTTCCAGTTGAGCTACCCATTCAACTCAGACTGGTGGCATTTGTAGCTCGAACTAAAATGCCTCTTTAAGTGTGCGCATAATACATTTATAATGTTATAAACTCAATTCAAGGCAAGTAATATAGCACTATTTCTGACATGGCTAATCCTATTTTTAGAGCAAAGTCTATTTCAAATGCAGTGCATTTTATGGATTTTAGTCGGCCTTTACGACAGGCATGCTTTACTGCGGGTTATTCTTATCCCCCGCTGAAAAAGATCAAACAGCTTTCAAATGAGACAAGTCATTAAACTAAAGCGAGCCAGCCGAAAAGGGTACGGACTGGGTCCTACAAGTGAATTCCCTGTAATCTCCATTTCACAAATATGCAGAAACCCAATAATGTTACCATTAATGGGTGTGGACGGCAAAAAGCGAATGCAGACTGTGGATACGGGTGCGCCAGATTCCATAACTCGATCTGATCTGGTTAATAACAAAATAAGACCACTAGCAGGGCCAATTACGTACTGCAACTGGAGAAGATACTCAAGTTGTCGGGGAAGTAACATGTGAAATCGCAATTGGAATGGTGGCCGTGTTACACAATTTCATTTTCTTCTATCTTCTTTGCAGCTTCCTCTAATTACGTTTGAAAGACATATTCGTCAACATTAATGTTATCTGCTTTCATGACTTACCCGTGTTTTAAATTATCTCTTATAGAACTTTATTTGACAATCGCACTTGTAGCGGATTTACTATATTAATAGCCTATGTTGAAATTTTACTCTGAGTTCGATCACTGGATTGTTAAAAAATGTCACAATTTAATGGCCATACACTTGTCTTTATTTTCAAATGAAATAACAAATAAAAATTCAGCTCTTCGTTAATGGAATACGAAATGAGACTACGCGCTACATGCTACATCATGTCCAAAATTGACATTTGCAGAAACCGTCTCGTATATTCTAACCCACGAAAATACATCTCTGCTTCGTAATCAAACATTTAAAGCTCATCAAGTAGAAATAAAAAAACAAACTTGGGTGAATCAATTTTTGAAAGAAGAAAAACGCGTAAGAAAAATAATGACGTGGTTGAATGCTTCAGCTGCGGAAAAAGCAGTCATATCCAATAATCCAAATGGTCGCAAATGCAAAGCTGAGGAAGATCAAGCAGCTTTCAAATAAAACCAATATGAGAGGCACAGAAGTTACAACTTCTCTATAGAGCATCGCAAAGATTGCAGTCGTAGAAATGCGGATGCGATGTTCCGCCATCTCTGTAATTTTGAATGCAGACATTGCTCAAAAGCTGAGGGCAAAGAAGACATTGTGTATGGAGTGGAGTGAAACTGAACAAACGTCCTACGAGGGAATAAATAGCTGTAAAAAGCCTAGTCGTAAAGGCACATTGACAACAGTGAAGCAGTTTAAAGTTAGTATCTGTCTGTTTGTTTGCATCGAGTATGGGAAAGCGAAGATGGGCAAAGCTCCTGAGCTCATATGATTATTTCGAAAGTAAGAATTTTCGAACTTCTCAACGAGCTGCACAACGGTGCATGTGGAGGGCACATGGGAATCACGGAAACCTTGGAGAAATTAAAGCAAAGTTTTTATTGGCATATGCAAATTAGGAAACAAATATGTTTTGGTAGTCATAGACTATTTCAGTAAATGGCCAGAGGTATATCCAATTCCTAATCAAGAGGTTGAAGCAGTAGCGGACATATTCATTAAAAATTGGATAACGAGGTATGGTGTTCCAATAGAATTACATTCTGGCCAAGGGAGGAATTTCGAATCAGCTCTGATTCGGGAGATGCCAAAAACTGGGTATCCGGAAAAAACGTTCAACTGCATTGCACGCGCTGTCTGGTGGCATGATAGAACGGTTCAATCGAACTCTAGAAAAACATTTGAGGAAAGAGGTAGACAAGAATCAAAAAGATTTAGATACCCATATATCCTTGTTCCTGATGGCTTATCGGTCTGCTATACATGAAACAATAGGGCAAACTTTTGCAAGGGTAATTTTTAGTAATGACCTTCGGTTAACAATTGATTGGAGGGTTGGAATTAACCCCAGTAGGGGAAGGAATGCTAAGGAAACCAACAGTATCCTTGAAGATGAGATCAGAAATACATGCTACATGGTGAGACAGCGCACGCAAATTCGAAAAAATTTACATCTCATACATAAACATTCATATTTACGACAGTTTGTTTGTTTTTCTCAAGCAGTCATTTATCCTTCGACACAGCAAGCTTTACAAGGCCGTTTCAAGTGACACCGCCATTATTATGATTGCGCTTAATATGTATTGACAAATGTTGGCGTATTAATTGTATATCTACTTAATTTGAGGTATGTAAATATTATACCAACATATTATACTATATTTGAATTAAATACAATTTATTTTTGTAAGCATTAAGGCATAAGAAATTAACGAAAACATATATGGGCATCTGGAGTCCTTTGCCTGCGAACGCACTAATTTATTGAAACTATTTTACACGAAAACAAATCACTAGCTTCGGTCATTCGTTGTGTGCGGCAACTGAGATTTTACATGAAGCTAATAGAATACATATTTACATACATATATATATTGTATGTGGATAAATTTACAAACATTATGCGTTGACTGTTTCATATTTGTTAATATGCAGAGATAATTACATATGTACATATGTGCGAACGATTGATCTTTTGAGATGTTATATAAAATTTTATTGACCAAAGCAAATAAATATAATAAATAAACTACATACACCACTAATCAAATTTATATTAACTATATACATACATATGTATTTCATATATGTTTGTATATATATATATTTCAAAAGATTTTATAGAATCAATCATGAATCATATCAATAAAACCATATTCTTATATGTATATTTTGATACCAAATATGAACAAGACATCTATAAATTATATGCAGTCGTTCGTGCATTGTAAATAAACGAATCTGTAAACGTATAAAAATAACATTATTTTCGACTCCGTTGATGTTAAACTGGGGTGAAACACATTCATCATTTTCAGTACCCCTGCGAACAGTGGACCGTCAAATTGGTTAAATCGTCACACCATAACCATCTCTATGTTGGACATCTCTGCAGCTACCCGAAACTCCAACACATTGTAAGAATTTTCATGGAAACCAATCCATACACACATTTGTAACAAAATGTGAATTGTACACAAACATTTACTCTAGCTCTTCCCTTGTATTAAACGCTGAATGAGTGAAAGAGACAACCAAGTTTGTTGTTTAAACTATACATAGCTGCTTGTGGCACTGAATTTGTTCTGTGGAAAATTTACAGGAGAATAATAAAGAGAAAGAACAGATAATATAACTTCAAAATGTGAAAATTTCTGTGAAAATATTATAAACCTTTTAGTCTTGAATAGTGATTGTTTGCTTATGATTTACTTTCGTGCCAAGATATACTAAATCAATCCAAGGTATCATAATCCTACAAAAAGATTGTATAATTTCTTGCGCTACTATCGAAATTCACGATATTTGTAATATATTTATCTGACGACATTATCAATCTAGATGACTTTAACTTTCTTTCCATTTATACGAAGTATATTGTTTGTACCCGATTCATATTTTGAACTCGTTGAGATAGTACCAGTTCCCAAATGGAGTGCTTCTGTTAGAATGTGAGTATTATTTGCGAAAAGATTGCCAATATTGATTGACGGAGCTATATATATATATATAAATGGTTATATATAAATGGTCAGGATGACGAGACGAGTAGAATTCCGGGTAACTGATTCTGACTCTGACTCTGTCTATCCTTCCGTTTGCCCGTGTAAGTGATAACTTGAGCAAAATTTGAGATATCTGTATAAATTCGGTACACATGTTCCTTGGCGCTCTGAGGAGCTTGGCTTTGCAGGTAGGCAAAATCGCGAAATTGCCACGCCCTCTAAATGTCGTTAAACAGAAACTTAAGAAATTCTATAACTAAACAACAAGTTAAGAAAACTATATTAGAGGGGCGGGTATTACAAAATATTAAGGTGTGGATGTTGGCCCGACCCCTAATAGATTTAATGTACATATGTCGCAAACCACTGAATCAATATCAACCAAACTTGCAAGCGACAAATCCCAACGGTTTTTGCTCAGACGTTATGAAAATGAGTGAAAACGGATAATAACCACGCCCACTCCTCGTATAATGGTTATATTGAAAACTGCTAAAGGTGCTATAATTCATTAAATAAATACGTCAGAAGCATTAAATCAAGGCCACAGTCAAGACAGCACTTAAGGGCTTCATAACAATCGATACAAAAATAGGACCTTGTCCGTGGCGCCACCTACCTTTAAATGAAATCTTCTACCTCAGGAACTACTAATAATAATTAAAAAAATACTAAATAAACTACTAATTAAACTACTAAATAAACTACTAATTAAATTAATAAATAATAATACTAATAATACTAGTAACATAGTATTGGGTTCGATGACACAAATAGCAATGTAGTAAACCTAAATACAGCTTTCCTTCACGTATGAGAGATATCAAAAAAGATTTTTAACAATAAATAAAATTGTGGCTTTCTTACTTTCCATTTTATTTGTTAATTTTTTAACAGCAATTTTCAATAGTCAAAAATTCTGAAAAGCTCTTGTGCGTGAGCCTTCATTTAAGTTCCTTTCATTAGCTGCTAACGCTTCATCTCCACGGGCAATAGCCATTGCCAACCAACCATTGTATAAACCTACAAGTAACAAATCTTAGATTTTTCACTCAAACATACGCAAGCGAATGCTTGTAGAATGAAAAAAATCACAATAAGAATGAAATAGAATGAGGAAGAGGAGGGGCAAAACATTAGGCACTTTATTAGGTTTGCCCCAAATATTCTACTACTAAAGCGGCCAAATGATTCAAAAAAGGCACAAATCTGCTATAGAGTGTTGCCGTGTTTGATGCCGTTTGTCTGCCTCTGTGAGTCGGAATTTATATTGTAACGCATTTTCTAAATTAATCGCTCACGTTGAAACTCTACCCTGAGTTCGATCACTGGATTGTACAAATAAAGTCACAATTTAATGGCTTCTCTTTATTTCCTACTTAACAACTTGTCACTTTGTTACTCGCTATTTGAGCTTACTTATAATTTACTTGTACTTAACTTAGCAACACTCTTATTTTAACTCTGTCCTGCTGCTACTCCGGCAGCTCTTGTATAGTAGATCGTTACTAACAGATCGTCACTCGAACATTCTGGCAACTACTACTTCGCTTTCTATCTGATTCTGGCAGCCTATCGCCGATTTGGTTTTGCTCTGACATTCGAGTTCGCTACAGTATTGCTATTCGAACATTCTGGCAACTACTAGTTTCGATGTCTGGTAGATTCCGACAAGTTATCGCCGATTCTGGGATTTGTGTCCGTCACACTACCCTCTACGTAAGTCTGATCATCCCGACTAGATATATTTGCGGTACCATACGCTGCAAGCCGTTCTAAATGAACTATCTTTATTTTATTCCTTGGTCTTCCAATGGTCTGTGTTCAATATACCACATCGTTGAATCGTTTCACGACTTGGTATGGTCCTTCCCAACTACACTGTAATTTAGGAGATAAGCCTTTCTTCCGTTGTGGGCTATATAGCAACACCCAATCTCCTTCAGCAAACCCCTCAGAGTTCATTGCCTTGTCGTATTTTGCCTTCATTTTATTACTCATGGCTTGCGTGCGCTGTCTCACCATAGCATGTATTTCTTTCATCCCGTCTAGTAGGGTACTGTTGGTTTCCTTCGTATTCCTTCCACCATTGGGCTTAATTCCGAACTTCAAATCAATCGGTAACCGAAGGACATTTCCAAATATTACCATTGCTGGAGTCTACCCCGTTGTTTCGTGTATTGCAGACCGATAAGCCATCAGGAACAAGGATATATGAGTATCCCAATCTTTTTGATACTTGTCTACCACGTTCCGTACACGTTCTTATAGTGTTCGACCATGCCGTCGGACTGCGGATGTAACGCAGTTGTACGTGTTTTTCGTATAGCCAGCTTTTGGCACATCCCCTGAATTAGAGCTGATTCGAAATTCCTCCCTTGATCAGAATGTAATTCTATAGGAACACCATATCTCGTTACACAGTTGTTGATGAATATGTCCGCCATCGTTTCAGCCTCTTGATTAGGAATCGGGTATACTTCTGGCCATTTGCTGAGATAGTCCATGACTACCAAAACGTATTTGTTTCCTAATTTACTGGTGGGAAATGGACCAACTACATCCATGGCAGTTCACTCAAATGCCGCACCCGAATTGTACTGCTTCATCTGGCCGTGGCTCCTGGATCTCGGCCCTTTAGCTGCAATGCACTCAGCTCAATTGGCAATCCACTCCGTAACCGATTGACGACAACCAACCCAGTAAAACCTTTCCTTTACCTTCTCCAAGGTTTTCGTGATTCCCATGTCCTCCACATGGACCGTTGTACAGCGCGCTGAGAATTTCGAGAATTCTTACTTTCGAAATGATAATAAGAGCTCGGGAGCTTTGCCCATCTCCGCTTTCCCATACTCGATGCACGCAGCCGGATACCAACTTTAAACTGTTCCACTGTCTCCAATATGCTTTTGCGACTGGACTTTCTGCAGCTATTTCTTCTCTCGTTGGACGTTTGTTCAGTTCAATTCCATGCATTACAAATTTCAGATCTGGATCTTCCTGTTGGCATTTCCTTAGTTCTTTCGGGTCCCAGTCTTCTGTCGATGTCATTGTCATTAATCGGACATCTATAATGTCTTCTTTGGCTTCAGCTTTTGTGCAATGTCTGCATTCCAAATTACAGGGACGACGAAAAATCGCATCAGCATTTCCATGACTACTACCCTTGCGATGCTCTATGGAGAGGTCATAACTTTGGAGTCGCTCAATCCACCGTGGCAGCTGTCCCTCTGCGTTCTTGAACTGTAGAAGCCATTTTAATGCTGCGTGATCTGTTCTTACTAAAAATCGCTGACCATATAAGTACTTATGAAAACGTTTGATGCTCTTTACCAACGACAGTAATTCCCTCCGAGTTACACAATAATTCTTCTCTGGCTTACTTATCGTCTACCTATAATACGCCACCACTTTCTCATGACCGTCAATGACTTGTGATAGGACGCCTCCTATTGCGTATCCACTAGCATCTATATCCAGAATAAATGTTAATCCTGGGACCGGATATGGTAACATTGGCGCAGTACATAACTGTTCCTTCAGAGTTTGGAAAGCCACTTCCTGTTCTTTGTTCCACTCAAATGCTTTGTTCTTTTTCATGAGTTCCTGGAGGCTAGTAGCTACGCTGGAAAAATTCGGAACAAATCGTCGATAATAGGTACACAGTCCAAGGAAACTTCGCAATTCGTGTAAATTTTTAGGACGGGGTCAATCTTTTACTGCCTCTATCTTTTCGGTAGCAGTACAAATGCCTTCCGTTGTTACTTTGTGTCCTAAGTAGTTTACTTCCTTTTTGAACAGGGAACACTTCCTCGGACTCAGCTTTAAACCAGCTCTAAGGTTCCAGGTTCTTAAGGTGTTCATCAAAGTTTTTACCCAACACGATGATATCGTCGAGGTACACCAAACAGGTCTTCCAGTGTAATCCTTTTAATACCTGGTCCATAAGTCAAAAGTGGCAGGAGCGCTACATAATCCAAAAGGCATTGCGGTGAATTCCATAGACCATCTCCGACGCTGAAAGCCGTCTTTTCTTTGTCTTCTTCGTTTACTTCCACTTGCCAATAACCACTTTTCAGATCCAGTGTTGAGAACCAATTCGTGACTGATAACGAGTCCAGGGTGTCATCGAGTCTAGGTAGTGGATAACTGTCTTTCTTCGTTACATCATTCAACATTCTATACTCCACACAAAACCTCATGTTTCCATCTTTCTTCTTCACCAGTACTACAGGCGAGCTCCATGGACTCTGATGGTTCAATTACGCCACTTTCGCTCATTTCATGTATGGTCTGGCTTACAACTTCACGTTTTGCCAATGGAACGCTACGAGGAGCCTGGCGGATTGGTCTCACATCTCCTGTGTTAATAAATTGTTTCACAACTTTGGTTCTGCCTGGTCTGGAATCGTCTTTATCAAATATGTTGCAGCATCTAAGAAGGAGTTGTTTAGCCTTATTTTGGTGGTCTGCCTGTAGTTCTTCGGTCCATGCATTAATTTCGCTCGAGATGTCATTTTTACAAATGGAATTTCCTTCGAGACGTGTTTCGCAATTTATCACGGCCTCAATCTCCTGGCACAGCCCTAATATATCTCCTTTGGAAAGTTGGATTGGTGACTTGAACTCATTAGGTACTCTGACAGGAACACGTTTGTCTTGTCTTGTCATGGCCAGGGTTTTTCCTATAATTAAATTTGGTGTAGATTCTTCTGCTGTCACGACAACGCACAACTCGTTTGCTCCATAGTCTCCATCTATTTCTGCCCAAGTTACTGCTTCTGATTTTGGTGGAATCAGCTGTTTTTTTGTTACTAGTACTCGTCTAATGCTGTGGATGTTATCATATCTGAACATAAGTGGCACTTCCATATTGGCATAAGTCATTATTCTGTTTTCCCCGTCGATTTTGATCCCTTGATTAGCTAAAAAGTCTACTCCTATTATGATTTCGTCGACTATGTCTGCCACTATGAAATTGCGTGCCACGGCTATCTTTCCAATTGCGATCTCACACGTTACCTCCCAGACAACTTGAGTATATTCTCCTGTTGCAGTACGTAACTTTGCCCTTGCTAGTGGTCGTATTTTTTATTAACTAGATCAGATCGAATTATGGAATGTGACGCACCCGTATCCACAGTCAGTATGGGCCTTTTGTCATCCACACACCCATTGACGGTAACGTTACTCGAGTTATTTAGCTTATTAGTGAGATGGAGATTACAGGGCATTCACTTCTGGGAGCCAGTCCGTGCCCTTTTCGGCTGGCTCGCTTTAGTTTAACGACTTGCCTGATTTGAAAGCTGTTTGATCTTCCTCAGCTTTGCGTTTGCGTCCAGTTGAATTATTGGATCGGTTGGTTTCGGTATGACAGTTGCGTGTAATATGACCGCTTTTTCCGCGGTTGAAGCATTTAACCACCCCATCATATTTCTTGCGTGTTTCTGGGGATTTCTCCAAGATTTTATCCAACTTTTCAAGTAATCGATTTACCTAAGTGGGTTCTTCTATTTCTACTTGATTTAATTTGAATGTGCGATTACTAAGCAGAGAAGCCGTTTCGTGCGTTAGAGCATTCGAGACGGTTTCTGCAACCGTCAATTTCGGACATGCTAACGCAACATAGCGTGTAGCCTCGATTCTTATTCCATTAACGAAGCTCTGAATTTTTATGTCCTCGATATATTCCACAGGTTTGTGTACATGAGCCAAAAGGGCTAATCTCTCAGTCTCCGTAGCAAATTCTTGCAGACTCTCATTGGCTTTCTGACGACGACTTTGTAACTCGATGTGGAAGATCTGCTTCCTGTGTTCACTACCATAACGTCTTTCTACTGCGCTCATCAAAGTTTCGTAACTACTCGATTCACAATTGGGAATGGTTTGTAAAATTTCTGCTGCAGACCCTTTTAGTGCAACAAATAATTCAGCGGCTTTATCTTCAGCGTTCTAATTATTTGCATCTGCGGTCTTTTCAAATTGAAGTTTAAAAATCTGGAACGGAATTGTGCCGTCAAAGGATGAAGTTTTTACTTTGGCAGGGCCTGTTGACATAATTGGACGATTTAATTGTAGCTCGTGGAGACGATTTTTTAATATGAATATGAATGAATATGAATTCCAGAATTGACGACAACTTGCCAGAATCTACCAGACATCGAACGTAGTAGTTGCCAGAATGTTCGAGTGATGATCTGTTGGTAACGATCTTCTATATAAGGGCTGCCGGAGTGGCAGCAAGACACGGTTCAAATAAGAGTATTTCCAAGTAAAGTCCAAGTGAATTATAAGTAAGTTCGAATAGCGGGTAACAAAGAGTCAAGTTATTAAATAAGAAATAAAGAAATAAAGAAAAGTGTATAGCCATTAAATTGTGACTTTAATTGAACAATCCAGTGATCAAACTCAGGGTAGAGTTTCAACGTGAACGATTAATTTAGAAAATCCGTTACAATATTTTTGTGTGGGCATTCGTTATCTTGACAAACTTATTTGCGAAATGGCGCCAAGGATGACACTACGCGAAACTCTTTGTTTCGTAAGAGACGCTGTGAAAATCTCCATTTTTTATAACCTTTGGTAATGATGCCACTGGTGAAAAAATTAAATTGGATATTTAAAAAATAACTTTTGGATATTTTGAAATTTCGATTCTCTAGTAGCGTATGTCTGAATTAGAGATAAAGAGATATCACTGGAAGTTAAGAGAATAAAACTCCTACCCAACTTTGACAGTCGTCTGGATTGGATAGGTTTGACGTTTATCAACTAGAAATATTGGAACGGCCAGATTGGAATCCTGCAAAAAAAATATTTCAGCGGAGACATTAGTAACTACTGTTCAAGATCACAAATAAAAATGTTAGACAATAACAACCAAACGAAACCCGAAATGTAATAGAAGCAATGTGTTGTGATCTACAGCTTCGGAGCATTAATTTTTCGTTGAAAATTATATGAACAATTTAGTAATTGAAATTTCACAAGTTTAATAACTTTTTTTTATTATTGAAAGTCTAAATCCCGTTGTTTTAATATACCATCAAATCACAAAAACAGGATTTAAATAGATACTCTCTGCACTAAAGGCCCAAAAATTTGTCTTTTTTGATGTGGCAACATTTTTATATATTATAAAAAACGCATTGAGGCGCTCTCACACTAGAATAAGTTGGGCATCATTTTATCACTAGGACGATTTATCTCTGGTTTAAGAAATTGAGCCGTTTAGAAAATCCGTTTAGATAATTGCTAGCTGATTATTTAAGTGTGAACACTTTGTTAGTAGAAATCTGGTAACAAATAAGTTTTTTTTTGAGAATAAAATTGTGTACTGCTTTATGGTATTTTACAAATATTCTTTTTCATTTATGAATGTAGCCATTGTACAAATGTCATACTTATTAACTGAAATAGCCCTCGAAATGCTTGGATATAAGTTTTATGATACTGATGGTAATTTTGGTCCTACTAATTTTCAACAAATTGCTACAGGACAGCAGTGTCAAACGAAAGAAATATTTGCTGAATCTTTGCAAACTATAATGGTATTAGATACAGAGAATGAAAATAATAATAATACCGCTAATGACGGAAATCATGAATATACAAAAAATATTAATTCCTACAATATAACGGAAACAAATTGTGGACAAGTACGGGCGTTCTCAGCAGGCTTGAAGAAGCTTTTGGATCTTGAATACGTTAGACTCCGAAATCAAGTTGAACAGACAATGCAACGTGAAACTGTTCGTATTTCTGACGCAAACTCGGATAGGTCACAGGAAGAAAATGGCAACACTAAGGATAATTTGAAAATATTTATACTTAAAGAGAAAGAAAAACTAATAACCGAAGCCCGTACTCTGAAATCTTTTCGAAATTTGGTGGAAACAAGCACTTACAAAATCAATCCAGATGTTTTCAGCCAATATAAGAGAGTGTTTATTGGTAGTAATAAGTGAAAGTCAAATTCAGTTCTCGACTGATTTCAGGTAGAGTATTATATATTTTATTTG
Organism: Bactrocera minax; assembly: GCA_021498325.1. Classification (NCBI taxonomy): domain Eukaryota; kingdom Metazoa; phylum Arthropoda; class Insecta; order Diptera; family Tephritidae; genus Bactrocera; species Bactrocera minax. Next base: position 156,361 of record JAKEEE010000197.1, read on the forward strand.
GAAAATCCAAAATACATATGTATGTACGTATAACCTTAAACCAGCTTCTTTCGTTGACTTGAATTTTTCTGTTTTTCTCTTGAATATGATTAAGTAAAAGTATAAGAAATTTACTTTTGAATTTCAATAAAGATTGATCCAACTTTAAGAGTGATGAACTCTATGATCTAGAACTCTAGAGAATGGATAAAAATGCGAATGCTAGAATTCATAAATAGGAGTTTAAAGAAAGGGTATAGGGTAAGTGTATACTTGTTGATAGTCACATACGTGCATCCACACTCAAAATGCTACAAAAACGTCTCCAGTTCCTGTATTTTGAATAGAAAACTGCAATCTCGATAAAATTTTAAAGATTCTTTTCAATAAATTTCATTTTATAAAACTTATAACATAAACAATTAATAATTTTCTATTTCATTTTCAACTTTACTGAGAGCGAAGCTCACTCTTAAAGTGGGTCACTAAAATTAACTTAATAAAATATTGTCTTGTATATATTTCTATTACTTGGTATACTTCCATTCTCCACCCATTGCTTGCAATGACAGTTTCATGACGTCGAGATATATTTTCTAAATATTTTTTTTGCAAAATTCGGGTTCATCATTGTACCACTATTCTGATACAGCTTTCTACAGCATTTCATATACTCTCGCAATGTGTGAGGATTAGAGGCTGGGAAATGCTTTCAGGTGCTGGTATAACTTTATATTAAACAAGTAAGAAAGGGCTAAGTGCGGGTGTAACCGAACATTTTATACTCTTGCAATGTGCAAGGATCAGAGGCGGAGATATGCTTTCGGGTGCTGGCGTAACTTTATATTAAAAAATGTTGCGGAAGAATTCAACATTCATTATTCGACGAATTTATTACTTATAAACGAATCATAGACTCACATACTTGATTTTATATAATACTCACGTACTTGTTTTGCTTCGTATCCGCGATATTTATATTAAAATCTACAAAATTAACTCAAAAGTGATATATGCGATATAAACTCAACCAAAGTTGTTTAATTAGTATTAAATTAGTATTAAATATTAGATACATGAGGAAAAAGTCAACGAGAGAAAAGGAAATCATATAAGGAATAAGCGGCTTAAAGAATGGTCCAGACCGATTTCTTTCATATTTAGTGCGAAATCACATTGTGTTTAAGAAAACATATCTACTTAATTTTATTAAAATATCACACATATTGACCAACATAAACGGTTTAAAGTCAGGTGGAAAGTCAGGAATTCTTATATATGGCATTTTTGGGACAGAGGGAAATCTGCACTGATCACATTAACTCTTTTCATTATTCAAGTATGTTAGGGAACATGTTTTCACGCAATTTTATGAAGGTAACTCACACAGTGACCGACATATACGGCATAAAGTCTACTAGAATAACGAAAATCATTACATGTAGTATATCCGAGCTAGGATAATTCGTTGACCGATTTCACACATTTTCGTCATTAAACTATGGTATATCCAATATTGCATGTTCACTTAATTTTGCTAAGATATCTTACAAATTGACCGAAATATATGGTATAAAGTCTAACGGGAAGTTGAAAATCCTTATATTAGGCGCATAGGGGCTAGGGGAAGTGCTTACCCGATTTTTCCTATTTTTGACACCAGATCACATTATTATCATGCAAAGATAGTCCTTCAATTTCATTACGTTATCTTACAGATTTACCGTTATATATGGTATAAAGTCTACTGGAAGGTTGAAAATCTGTATATGGGGGCTAGGGAAAGTATTTACCAGATTCTTGTTACCAGAACACATTATTATCATGGGAAGATAATTTTCCAATTTCATTACAATAACTCACAGATTTACCGATATTTTCGGTAAAAAGTCAGATAGAGGTACTGAGGTCCATATATCTATGTATCTGTTGTCCCGAAAAGTTATTTGCTGATTTCGACTATTTTTACGCATGAGATAGCATATCTTAAACGTAATATTCGTGGAAAGCTCTCGTTCCAATCTCTTAATTGATGCTCGATTTATCTAAAGTGAAAGCAGATGAAACTTAAAATTGTGTTATATGGGAAGTGGGCGTGGTTTGTATCCGATTTCTACCATTTTCACAATGTGGCATAAGAATGCAAATATAATGTCACATACCACATTTTGTTGAAATCGGTTAAGGTGTTCTTGAGATCTGGGATTCCACTTAAAGGTGGGTAGTGCCATGCCCATCACTAAAGCTTTCATGGATTCCTATGCAACCCTTCCATATCATTTTATGGTAAGATTTAATGATTCTGTCGTATTTTTTCAGCGGGCTTTTAGAACTTTTCAACATAACCTTTGTATTGGAGGTGGGTGTGGTTATTATTCGATTTCGCTCGATTTCTCAGTATATTAGGAGGTGCATTCTCAGAAAATTTTATTGATATAGCTTCAACGGTTTCCGAGATATATATATTAAACCTATTGGGAGCAGGGTCATGCCCACTCTTACAAAAATGTTTGCCCACAGATGCCCCGCCTACGAGGATCCTCTACCAAATAAAACGTTTACATCTTAATTTGCTGCTTAGTTATAGCACTTTATCTGTTTTCGATTAATGGCATTTTGTGTCATGGCATTTTTTCCAAAGAACGCAAGTACCAAGTTTCATCACAATATCTTAATTTTTACTCAAGTTATCGCTTACACGGACGGACAGAAAGTCACTCGAATTTCAACTCGTCTTTTCATCCTAATCATTTATATACATATATATATGTCTATATTTAACTCGATTAGTTTTAGGTGATACAAACAACCGTTATGTGAACAAAACTAATATAATCTCTAGGAATATTTTGCGAGGGTATAAAAAGTCAGAAAATCGAAAAGCTGGAAAAATTAATAAAAGAAGGTAACGAGGTAATTTTTATCGCCAAGTTAAAGTAAGAATTATGAATTTCTGAATCTTGTTAGTTGTACATTGGACTTTAACTAATAACCGTTTTATTTGTAAGCAAAAATGTTAAGTTTCTTAAAAATATTTAAAATTCAAATATTATAAATAAAGTCGTTGCAAGTCTTCGATAAGCCTTTCTTCCGTTGTGGGTTATATAACAACACCCAATCTCCTTCAGCGAACCCCTCAGAGTTCATTGCCTTGTCGTATTTTGCCTTCATTTTATTACTCATGGTTTGCGTGCGCTGTCTCACCATAGCATGTATTTCTTTCATCCTGTCTAGTTGGGTACTGTTGGTTTCCTTCGTATTCCTTCCACCATTGGGCTTAATTCCGAACTTCAAATCAATCGGTAACCGAAGGACATTTCCAAATATTACCATTGCTGGAGTCTACCCCGTTGTTTCGTGTATTGCAGACCGATAAGCCATCAGGAACAAGGATATGTGAGTATCCCAATCTTTTTGATACTTGTCTACCACTTTCCGTACACGTTCTTATAAAGTTCGACCATGCCGTCGGACTGCGGATGTAACGCAGTTGTACGTGTTTTTCGTATACCCAGTTTTTGGCACATCCCCTGAATTAGCGCTGATTCGAAATTCCTCCCTTGATCAGAATGTAATTCTATGGGAACACCATATCTCGTTACACAGTTGTTGATGAATATGTCCGCCATCGTTTCAGCCTCTTGATTAGGAATCGGGTATACTTCTGGCCATTTGCTGAGATAGTCCATGACTACCAAAACGTATTTGTTTCCTAATTTACTGGTGAGAAATGGACCAGCTACATCCATGGCAGTTCACTCAAATGCCGCACCCGAATTGTACTGCTTCATCAGGCCGTGGCTCCTGGATCTCGGCCCTTTAGCTGCAATGCACTCAGCACAATTGGCAATCCACTCCGTAACCGATTGACGACAACCAACCCAGTATCTCCAAAAAAGCATATTTTGCGACTGGACTTTCTGCAGCTATTTCTTCTCTCGTTGGACGTTTGTTCAGTTCAATTCCATGCATTACAAGTTTCAGATCTGGATCTTCCTGTTGGTATTTCCTTAGTTCTTTCGGGTCCCAGTCTTCTGTCGATGTCATTGTCATTAATCGGACATCTATAATGTCTTCTTTGGCTTCAGCTTTTGTGCAATGTCTGCATTCCAAATTACAGGGACGACGAGACATCGCATCAGCATTTCCATGACTACTACCCTTGCGATGCTCTATAGAGAAGTCATAACTTTGGAGTCGCTCAATCCACCGTGGCAGCTGTCCCTCTGGGTTCTTGAACTGTAGAAGCCATTTTAATGCTGCGTGATCTGTTCTTACTAAAAATCGCTGACCATATAGGTACTTATGAAAATGTTTGATGCTCTTTACCAACGACAGTAATTCCCTCCGAGTTACACAATAATTCTTCTCTGGCTTACTTATCGTCTACCTATAATACGCCACCACTTTCTCATGACCGTCAATGACTTGTGATAGGACGCCTCCTATTGCGTATCCACTAGCATCTATATCCAGAATAAATGTTGATCCTGGGACCGGATATGGTAACATTGGCGCAGTACATAACTGTTCCTTCAGAGTTTGGAAAGCCACTTCCTGTTCTTTATTCCACTCAAATGCTTTGTTCTTTTTCATGAGTTCATGGAGGCTACTAGCTACGCTGGCAACAAGCCAAACTAGCAAAATTCGGAACAAATCGTCAATAATAGGTACACAGTCCAAGGAAACTTTGCAATTCGTGTAAATTTTTAGGACGGGGCTAATCTTTTACTGCCTCTATCTTTTCGAAAGCTGTGCAAATGCCTTTCGTTGTTACTTTGTGTCCTAAACAGTTTTCTTCCTTTTTGAACAGGGAACACTTCCTCGCGCTCAGATTTAGACCAGGGGATACTCATATATCCTTGTTCCTGATGGCTTATCGGTCTGCAATACACGAAACAACGGGGTAGACTCCAGCAATGGTAATATTTGGAAATGTCCTTCGGTTACCGATTGATTTGAAGTTCGGAATTAAGCCCAATGGTGGAAGGAATACGAAGGAAACCAACAGTACCCTACTAGACGGGATGAAAGAAATACATGCTATGGTGAGACAGCACACGCAAGCCATGAGTAATAAAATGAAGGCAAAATACGACAAGGCAATGAACTCTGAGGGGTTTGCTGAAGGAGATTGGGTGTTGCTATATAGCCCACAACGGAAGAAAGGCTTATCTCCTAAATTACAGTGTAGTTGGGAAGGACCATACCAAGTCGTGAAACGATTCAACGATGTGGTATATTGAACACAGACCATTGGAAGACCAAGGAATAAAATAAAGATAGTTCATTTAGAACGGCTTGCAGCGTATGGTACCGCAAATATATCTAGTCGGGATGATCAGACTTACGTAGAGGGTAGTGTGACGGACACAAATCCCAGAATCGGCGATAACTTGTCGGAATCTACCAGACATCGAAACTAGTAGTTGCCAGAATGTTCGAATAGCAATACTGTAGCGAACTCGAATGTCAGAGCAAAACCAAATCGGCGATAGGCTGCCAGAATCAGATAGAAAGCGAAGTAGTAGTTGCCAGAATGTTCGAGTGACGATCTGTTAGTAACGATCTACTATACAAGAGCTGCCGGAGTAGCAGCAGGACAGAGTTAAAATAAGAGTGTTGCTAAGTTAAGTACAAGTAAATTATAAGTAAGCTCAAATAGCGAGTAACAAAGTGACAAGTTGTTAAGTAGGAAATAAAGAGAAGCCATTAAATTGTGACTTTATTTGTACAATCCAGTGATCGAACTCAGGGTAGAGTTTCAACGTGAGCGATTAATTTAGAAAATGCGTTACAATATAAATTCCGACTCACAGAGGCAGACAAACGGCATCAAACACGGCAACACTATATAGCAGATTTGTGCCTTTTTTGAATCATTTGGCCGCTTTAGTAGTAGAATATTTGGGGCAAACCTAATAAAGTGCCTAATGTTTTGCCCCTCCTCTTCCTCATTCTATTTCATTCTTATTGTGATTTTTTTCATTCTACAAGCATTCGCTTGCGTATGTTTGAGTGAAAAATCTAAGATTTGTTACTTGTAGGTTTATACAATGGTTGGTTGGCAATGGCTATTGCCCGTGGAGATGAAGCGTTAGCAGCTAATGAAAGGAACTTAAATGAAGGCTCACGCACAAGAGCTTTTCAGAATTTTTGACTATTGAAAATTGCTGTTAAAAAATTAACAAATAAAATGGAAAGTAAGAAAGCCACAATTTTATTTATTGTTAAAAATCTTTTTTGATATCTCTCATACGTGAAGGAAAGCTGTATTTAGGTTTACTACATTGCTATTTGTGTCATCGAACCCAATACTATGTTACTAGTATTATTAGTATTATTATTTATTAATTTAATTAGTAGTTTATTTAGTAGTTTAATTAGTAGTTTATTTAGTATTTTTTTAATTATTATTAGTAGTGCCTGAGGTAGAAGATTTCATTTAAAGGTAGGTGGCGCCACGGACAAGGTCCTATTTTTGTATCGATTGTTATGAAGCCCTTAAGTGCTGTCTTGACTGTGGCCTTGATTTAATGCTTCTGACGTATTTATTTAATGAATTATAGCACCTTTAGTAGTTTTCAATATAACCATTATACGAGGAGTGGGCGTGGTTATTATCCGTTTTCACTCATTTTCATAACGTCTGAGCAAAAACCGTTGGGATTTGTCGCCTGCAAGTTTGGTTGATATTGATTCAGTTGTTTGCGACATATGTACATTAAATCTATTAGGGGTCGGGCCAACATCCACACCTTAATATTTTGTAATACCCGCTCCTCTAATATAGTTTTCTTAACTTGTTGTTTAGTTATAGAATTTCTTAAGTTTCTGTTTAACGACATTTAGAGGGCGTGGCAATTTCGCGATTTTGCCTACCTGCAAAGCCAAGCTCCTCAGAGCGCCAAGGAACATGTGTACCGAATTTATACAGATATCTCAAATTTTGCTCAAGTTATCACTTACACGGGCAAACGGAAGGATAGACAGAGTCAGAGTCAGAATCAGTTACCCGCAATTCTACTCGTCTCGTCATCCTGAGCATTTATATATAACCATTTATATATATATATATAGCTCCGTCAATCAATATTGGCAATCTTTTCGCAAATAATACTCACATTCTAACAGAAGCACTCCATTCGGGAACTGGTACTATCTCAACGAGTTCAAAATATGAATCGGGTACAAACAATATACTTCGTATAAATGGAAAGAAAGTTAAAGTCATCTAGATTGATAATGTCGTCAGATAAATATATTACAAATATCGTGAATTTCGATAGTAGCGCAAGAAATTATACAATCTTTTTGTAGGATTATGATACCTTGGATTGATTTAGTATATCTTGGCACGAAAGTAAATCATAAGCAAACAATCACTATTCAAGACTAAAAGGTTTATAATATTTTCACAGAAATTTTCACATTTTGAAGTTATATTATCTGTTCTTTCTCTTTATTATTCTCCTGTAAATTTTCCACAGAACAAATTCAGTGCCACAAGCAGCTATGTATAGTTTAAACAACAAACTTGGTTGTCTCTTTCACTCATTCAGCGTTTAATACAAGGGAAGAGCTAGAGTAAATGTTTGTGTACAATTCACATTTTGTTACAAATGTGTGTATGGATTGGTTTCCATGAAAATTCTTACAATGTGTTGGAGTTTCGGGTAGCTGCAGAGATGTCCAACATAGAGATGGTTATGGTGTGACGATTTGACCAATTTGACGGTCCACTGTTCGCAGGGGTACTGAAAATGATGAATGTGTTTCACCCCAGTTTAACATCAACGGAGTCGAAAATAATGTTATTTTTATACGTTTACAGATTCGTTTATTTACAATGCACGAACGACTGCATATAATTTATAGATGTCTTGTTCATATTTGGTATCAAAATATACATATAAGAATATGGTTTTATTGATATGATTCATGATTGATTCTATAAAATCTTTTGAAATATATATATACAAACATATATGAAATACATATGTATGTATATAGTTAATATAAATTTGATTAGTGGTGTATGTAGTTTATTTATTATATTTATTTGCTTTGGTCAATAAAATTTTATATAACATCTCAAAAGATCAATCGTTCGCACATATGTACATATGTAATTATCTCTGCATATTAACAAATATGAAACAGTCAACGCATAATGTTTGTAAATTTATCCACATACAATATATATATGTATGTAAATATGTATTCTATTAGCTTCATGTAAAATCTCAGTTGCCGCACACAGCGAATGACCGAAGCTAGTGATTTGTTTTCGTGTAAAATAGTTTCAATAAATCAGTGCGTTCGCAGGCAAAGGACTCCAGATGCCCATATATGTTTTCGTTAATTTTTTATGCCTTAATTCTTACAAAAATAAATTGTATTTAATTCAAATATAGTATAATATGTTGGTATAATATTTACATACCTCAAATTAAGTAGATATACAATTAATACGCCAACATTTGTTAATACATATTAAGCGCAATCATAATAATGGCGGTGTCACTTGAAACGGCCTTGTAAAGCTTGCTGTGTCGAAGGATAAATGACTGCTTGAGAAAAACAAACAAACTGTCG